>JAAAKG020207113.1:0-20584 GCA_010014905.2 Druon quercuslanigerum | reverse complement strand
TTAAAAATTGTAGGGACCACCCAAAAAATTTTTGAAGACAACTATGTGAAAAAAAAAAAAAAGAACAAAATTAAAAGGGCCGGCCCCCCCCCCCCCCCCCCATATCAAAAGGGCTTTTTATCAAAGTCGATTTCCTTTTTTTTTGTAAATTTAACGCCTACGTGTGAAAGATAAAGACCATTAACTACTCACAGAAAATACCATTGGAATACCAATATTGGGTACTAGTTGTCAAAAAGAAAATTTATTTTCTCTCCGACACGAGACAGAAGAATTATTTCCCAAAAGGGTGGTAGATGGGCTGATTATATTATCGATCCTCTCCAGGAATGAGTGCTCAGTTATTTTTAAGTAACACGCGGTATCTCCTGTCAGAAATTTCTTTATTTATGAATATATATTTATTTATAAATTAATTTTATTAAAGTTGTTATTTTTTATTTGAAAACGAAAAAGATTAAACTTCAACAAAGGACACTTGCATTTTTGACCTAATAGTTGAATTTTCAGTTAAAATTTTTTTTTAATGTAATAATATTTTCATCCAAGTAGTAAAATTTTCAAATAAAGAGATGAATCTTTAACAAAAGACAACAAATTTTTCAAACAGAAAAAATTTTTCTACTGAAAGAGATGATATTTCGACAACAGAGTTGAGTTTCCAAGCCAAAAAATTAAATTTTTTAATAATCCCTTGTTTTTAGGCGTCTTAAGATTAATTTTTAATAAGTAAATATTGATCATATTAAAAATGAAGAAAAATTAAATTATTTAAAATATATAAATATGCCACAAAATGCATAAATTTCTTAATACATAGTGTAATCTTTAGTCTAAAAAAGTATTTTGAACAAAAACAAATTCTAACAAAATCGTCAAGTTTGAAACTAAAGAAATAAATCATTAACAGAAAACGACGAATTTTTAATAAAATAGTCGAATTTTCTATCAAGGAAGATGTTCTAAAGGAATCTGCATTATCATCAGAGAAGAATGTAATTTCTTAACGCCTTTACAGGCTGGATGGAGCTATAAAGTATAATTTTTTTAATGAAACCTTTTTCTGAAAAAAGATCTTCTGTTTTCGCTCCGCTGGGAATCTAACCACAGGACTTCCGATTTCCGGTCGGGTGCTTTCCCATTAAGCTCCTAGAGAGATCGAGAGAAGAATCCTTTTTCAGAAATACACGCATTATTATGCCAAGTGATACTAGTTAACTTTTTCAAGGAATCTGTATTATCATCAGAGAATGACAGAATTTTTTTAACACCTGAGCAAACTACATTCAGCTATGAGTTACAATTTTTTAAAATTAAATTTTGTCAGAAAAAAAACAACTTATTTTGCTCCACTGGGGATCGAACTTTTTCAGAAAAAATTTCACTGAATTTTTTTTAATTAATAGCTCCATTCTGTAAAGAAGTTATTTCCGGTCGGGTGCTTTCCCAATAAGATCCTAGAGAGATCGAGAGAAGAATCCTTTTTCAGAAATACACGCATTATTATGCCAAGTGATACTAGTCAACTTTTTCAAGGAATCTGTATTATCATCAGAGAATGACAGAATTTTTTAGCACCTGTGCAAACTACATTCAGCTATGAGTTACAATTTTTTTAAATTAAATTTTGACAGAAAAAAACCTCTTATTTTGCTCCACTGGGGATCGAACTTTTTCAGAAAAAATTTCACTAAAAATTTTTTCAATTAATAGCTCCATTCTGTAAAGAAGTTAAAAAAATTATGTAATTTCCGATCGGGTGCTTTCCCAATAAGCCCTCATAGAGATCAAGAGAAGAATCCTTTTTCAGAAATACACGCATTATTATGTCAAGTGATACGAGTCAACTTTTTCAAGGAATCTGTATTATCATCAGAGAATGACAAAATTTTTTTAACGCCTGTACATACTACATTAAGCTATGAATTACAATTTTTAAATTAAATTTTGTTAGAAAAAAACATCTTCTTATTTCGCTCCACTGGGGATCGAACTTTTTCAGAAAAAATGTCATGAAAAAATTTTTAATTCTTAGCTCCATCTATTCTGTGAAAAAGTTAAAAAAATTATTTAATTTTCGGTCAAATGCTTTCTCATTAAGCTCCTAGAGAGATCTAGAGAAGAATCCTTTTTCAGAAATACACGCATTATTATGTCAAGTGATACCAGTCAACTTTTTCAAGGAACCTGTATTATCATCAGAGAATGACAGTGTTTTTTTAAACTCTTGTACGGACTGTATTCAGCTATGAGTTACAATTTTTTTTAATTAAATTTTATCAGAAAAAACATCTTCTCATTTGGCTCCACTGGGGATCGAACTTTTTTAGAAAAAAGTTTATTTAAAATTTTTTAAATGCATAGCTCCGTCTATTCTGTAAAAAAGTTTTAAAAAATGATGTCATCTCCGGTCGGGTGCTTTCCCAATAAGCTCCCAGAAAGATCGAAAGAAGAATACTTTAACAGAAATGCACGCATTATTATGCCAAGTGATACCAGTCAAATTTTTGAAGGAATCTGTATTATCATCAGAGAATGACAGAATTTTTTTAGTATCTGTACAGACTAAATTCAGCCATGAATTAAAAATTGTTTAAATTAAATTTCATCCAAAAAAAACTTCTTCTCATTTTGCTCCACTGGGGATCAAACTTTTTCAGAAAAAATTTCTTAACAAATTTTTTTAATTCATAGCTCCATCTATTCTGTGAAGAAATTAAAAAAATTATTTAATTTTCGGTCGGATGCTTTCTCAGTAAGCTCCTATAGAGATCGAGAGAAGAATCCTTTTTCAGAAATACACGCATTATTATGTCAAGTGATACCAGTAAAATTTCTGAAGGAATCTGTATTATCATCAGAGAATGACAGAATTTTTTTAGCACCTGTACGGACTACATTCAGCTATGAATTAATATTTTTTAAATTAAATGTTATTAGAAAAAAAAACACCTTCTCATTTTGCTCCACTGGGGATATAAATTTTCATCAAAATTTCATTAAAATATTTTTTAATTTTTAGCTCCATCTATTCTGTAAAGAAGTTAAAAAAGTTATGTCATTTCCGGTCGGGTGCTTTCCCAATAACCTCCTAATGAGATCGAGAGAAGAATCCTTTTTCAGAAATACACGCATTATTATGCCAAGTGATACTAGTCAACTTTTTCAAGGAATCTGTATTATCATCAGAGAATGACAGAATTTTGTTAGAACCTATACGGACTACAATCAGCTATGAATTAAAATTTTTTAAATTAAATGTTTTTAGAAAAAAACATCTTCTCATTTCGCTCCACTGGGGATCGAACTTTTTTAGAAAAAATTTCATTAAAACTTTTTTGAATTCATAGCTCCATCTATTTTGTTAAGAAGTTAAAAAAATGTCATTCTCTGAAGATAATACTAATTCCTTGCAAATTTTGATTTGTACTACCTGGAATAATAACAAGTGTATTTCTGAAAAAGGATTCTTCTCTCGATCGCTCCCGAACGGCAATCGCAAGATCTGTTGTTCGATTCCCAGCAAAGTGAAGAGAGAAGATCTTTTTTATCAAGAAAAATTTAATTTAGAAGATTTTGCACCAAAAGAGATGATATTTTAATAGAAAAGTTGATTTTTCGAGCTAAACCGTAAAATGTTTTAGAAAGTTGTTACTTTTTCCAGGAAAAAATTCAATTTTAACCAATAAGAATAAATTTTCTACAAAAAAGTTAGTTTTTAATTGAAACAGACCAATTTTCTATCCGAAGAAGTTGAACTTTTGACAAAAAAAATAAGTTTTTAAAAAAATTGTTGAATTTCTAGCAAAATAGTTCAACTTTTAACTATAGAAAAGAAATGTTTTTAAAAATAAAAAGAAGCTAAACAAATTTCTTAAGAAACCTACAAATAATTATATTATAATATTTTAAACATACAAATATTATATCATAATAATTATTAATAAAAAAGTAAAAAAGTGCCCTAAGTTCGAAAAATGTTTCAATTATTTTGGATCTTCATTTTGTATTTTCTAATATTTGTTTTTGGAATCATTCAAATTAGACGACATTTAAATAAAAACTGTTTAATTTTTTAGGTTTTTAATTTCAATTTCAATAATATTTAAGGAAATATATTCACATTTAAAACAGTTCAAATCGAACAATTAAAAATTAGGAGATTACAAATGTAAGATTTTTAAATTTAGGTTTCAAAGCTTTTTTTATTTAGCACTATAAATTGCTTAATTTTTAAATATAAAAATTTTATAAATTAAATTATGTATAGAATTCTTAAAAATTAAACCAATAATCCAACAACCGAATTTGTGCAACCACCATAAAATTTCCTATTTTAATTCGAAAAAAGATCATTTGAAAAAGACTATGATCTTCTTTGATACCTCAGAATTAATTTTAAAAATCCTACATTTAAAAAAAAAATGTATGCTGGTGCGGATGCTGTATAAGTAACGAAACGTTGGTCAATATTATTTACAATTTTTTTTTATTTCATAATAATAATAAAAAATGAAAAAGACGGAATAAATAAAAAAGAGAAGGCAAATGATTTGGTTGGTTGTCTTCTCATTTTTCTATCCTATTTTTTATTTTTGCATACAAAATTTGTTTTCCTTTTTAGGAAATTTTTTTAAAGGATCTTTTTTGTCAAAACACGATAGGAATATTTTATGGTGGTTGTCCGATCGTTGAATTCTTGATTTTATTTTTAGGAATGCTATACATTAACTTTATTATTAGACGTTAAATAGGATTTTAAATTTGATTTTAATCTAATCTAAATTTTTTAAATTTTACTTAATTAAATTCATGATTATGAAAACCGCAAAAGTCATTGAAAGAAGTGTAATATTTTTGGTTCAGGTAAAAATTTCTATAATAAACTACCAGTACATAGATCATGTTTTTAGTAGATTTTTACAATACTTTTAATTTTTTAAAATATTTTTTTTTTATTATTTGTAATTTTATAAAATAATTTTGGTAAAATTAAAAATGCTTTTATGAAGAAAGCTGTACAAAATTAAGAAAATTCGGAATTCTTCAATTTTCTGTATCGCCTTATAGATTTTCACAAAAGGGTTTTTAAAAATATTAATAAAAATGTATCCAAATTTTTACAAATACATACTTTGTAGCTAATTTTTGTATTGCTTTTTAATTTTGTAATGTTTGAAAATTGTACAAGTTTTTAAATCAAGTTACAGTTATAGAAATTTTGAAGATTCTTGTAGAAAATTGTCCCAACAGGGTCCTTATTGTTTTCCTATTAATTTCTTTTCAGGTTCTTTTTTATTTTTATATTGCAAATTAAGATTGCAAACTCTAAATTACAATTAATATTTACGATCAATAAATTTGAGCTGAACTCGGCAGGTGGTTTTCTGCAGTTTCCTCTCCCCTGGCCAAACACCCAGAAAAGTGGAATGCTTCTAATAGATTTGGATTATTATTGCTTGTGATCAAATAGAATAATTATTCACTAAATTTATAAACAAAATAAAAAAGGTTAGTTTTTATCAAAAATATGCAAATTCTGATTGTAAGTATGTGCAGAAATATTTTAATTACATTAGCTAAAAAAGCTGTTCATGAAGTTATTACAAAAGTTATGCCTCGTCAGTCCAACCCTTCTTTATAAAATATGTATTATATAATTATAAAAATAAATAAATTATTAAAACCATTTTTTTCTCACTGCAAAAATTGAAATGATTTGATCCATTTTTGAAAAAAGTCCATTTTTTTAAAAAAATTATAAGATATAGAATTCACATACAAATTGATAATAAAAACTGTTTTAAAGATTTTTTACAATTTAATTTTATAATTAAAATAAATTAAAATAGCCTTAACTACAATTTAATTTTTTTGGTAATTTTGTTGAGCTGAAAAAGCTATAAATAAAACCCAATTGATTAAAATATTATAATTTTAATGTTAATCATAACAATTTTTATTTTTACAATTTTCATATTTCACATCACTCAACTGTTAAATATAAATAATATTCAACAATTAGTGAAAAGATTAAAATCAAAAAAACTCTTCAGGATATATTTTTCTCATTGTTTTGCATATATCCTCGTAAATTAATAAATAAACAGATTTCACGTGATTATACATCAATTTTTAGTTATTTAATAAATGGTTCTTTACTATAAATAAAAATTTTTTACAGAATTTTTGCGCAGTATTGGTATTTCAGGAATTTTGTTGCCTATTTAATGAGCTTGGAGATTTTCATTTTGATTTAAATCATATTTTTATTGTTTAGGCTATTCACTTTTGTTTATACTTAGCTTTTTACCGGAAAAGGCTAAAAAATCGTACTTTTTTCCAGTTGAATAATAATGTTAAAATAATTTTTATGTATTTAAAAACGTCACTCTGTTATGGTGTAGCGAATTGATTGTATTTTTTAATTATTTGAACAAATATATAAGTACGTGATAATGAAATTATTATTATTGTTATTATTATTATTATCTTAAAAAAGTTTTTTTTTCTTTTTAGTTGTCTATTTATAGTTCTACAAAATTTCAAATCGTTTAATTAAAATTTTTGATATTAAAAAGCCTAAGAAAAGTTTTTTCCCTATTTTTATAATATTTTATATTATTATAATATATTATTATATATTATTATACATTATATTATCATTTTATATTATTTTACAAATTAATAGTATTTTTGAAATACTATGGCATAATTAATAAGTAAACAAACCTATTTTTTAATATTTTTAAATACAATTTTTAATAAACAAGAGCTTTTTGAAATTACGATTGTGTTGAGGAATAGGTGTTAAAATTTATAAGTTACGCCACGGTATAAAAAGAATAAAATTAATTTGCGAAATTATAGGCTAAACTTTATTAAGTAAAAACCATAAAAATTGTTTAAAAATGATTAGTTGATTAAAAATTCTAAGAACTTATAAAATAAAATAGAATATATTGAGAAAATAACCACAAAAATAACTCTTGTTTTCGTATGTCAGAAGTTGCATTTCAACGATTATAAGTTGTTTAAACAATAATGAAGCAACTGAAATAAAAAAAGTTGTTCTTCATATTCATAAATTAGGCCAAAGATTAAGGAAAATACCATTATTTCGCGATGTTGTAAGACAATAAATTATCTAAACAAAATCAAATTGTTTAAATAATCAAAAATACATTTTAAAAAGTCAGACTTGGGCTAATCTTTTTAAACTTATTAAAAAACTAGCAAACTATTTTTTAGATGTTTACGTTAAAAAGTTGTTTTGAAAAGAACATTTTCCATATTAAAGAAACAATTCAAAAAAAAATATAGGATTTATATTGTACCTAGAATCTACGATATTCTACGAAAATATAATTTTTTTTGTGAAAACTGTTTAAGAAATTGAAAATAAATTTAAAATTATATAAATTTTGGTAATTTATTTATTTATCTAGATACATGCAAAAAATAAGAAAATAATAATTATTAAAGTTAATATTCTACAAAATCCTTGTTGCAACAATACAAATGTATTTGTATTGTTTTGAGGGTTTGCGGCTAATAAACTATTATTAGTTATTTTCTGAATTATTGCTATATTTAGGGTTTCCAAATTAATAAAAAAGGTGCTTAATTAATTAAAAATGCGGAAGTTTTTACCAATGTATAGTCGTTTTCTGTCAAATACATTTTGTTATTTCCTTTACTTCTTAGCCTATTTCTTAAAAAAAAATTTACAAAAAATTGAATTTAAAAAATGCATTATTTTCCATTTAATATTTTCTACAAGAATGTTTTCTGTATAATTATTTTGTACATGAATATTTTTTTCCGTTGAATATTTTCTGCAAAACTTCTTTTTTTATTAAATTACACTCAGAAAAATATTTGATAATTATTTTAAATATAAACTTTTAGCCTTTCAGCGATAAAAGAATATTAACTTATATTTTGCAGTGACTGTAAACTATTAACATTTACAATAAAAAGATATGAAATATTATCTTTTATGGAAAAAATGAAAAACTTTGATGCCTAAAAATCCCGAAGCTGTAAAATTTGCCGAATTAAAAAATTCTCGTATTAAAAACATTCACGAAATTGGAAAATTAATGAAACATAAAATCCTGAATTGCAAAATTTCCGAATAATAAAATTCCGGATTAAAAATTAACGAATTATAAATTATCGGAATTAAAAAATTCCTTAATTATAAAATTACCGAATTTAAAAATAGAAAAAATCGGATTTTGGTCAATAATATTTATTTAAAATAAAATATTTTTTTTACAAAATTTTTTTTTAATATGTAAACTATACTAAAATTATTTTAAAAATTTGAAATATCAATAACTATATAAAAATTGTACCAAAAATGAATTCAAAAACACTTGTGTGTTTTACGTTTAAAGAATATTAAATTGCAGTTAAGTGAATATTTTATATCCTTTTATGGTGTAAGAATGAAATGTTGTTCAATATTTTTTATTTTTGAAAAATTTGTTTAACAATAGCTTATTAATTTAGATCACTTTTTAAATAAATAATATAAATTAAATAATGTATAAAATTCTTAAAAATAAAACTAATAATTCAACGACCAAATTTGCAAAAACACCATAAAATTTCCTATTTTAATTGGATAAAGGATCACTAAAAAAAATCTATGATCTTCTTTTATACATGTGAATGAATTTTGAAAGTCGTACCTTTTAAAAAAAATTTTTATCTTGATGCGGATGCTGTATAAGTAACGAGACGTTAGTGAATAATATTTACAAAGGTTTTTTTTTGATTTAATAATGATTAAAAAAATAAAAAAGACGAAATGAATAAAAAAAGAGAAGGAAAATGATTTGGTTTGTTGCCTTGTCATTTTTCTTTCCTATTTTTTATTTTAATAGATTGTTTTTTTCAAATTACATTAGGAACATTTTATGGTGGTTGTCCTCTCGTTGAATTCTTGATTTTATTTTCAGAAATTCTATACATTAACTTGAGTATCATACGTTAAATAGGATTTTAAATTTTATTTTATTCTAATATATATTTTATAAATTTTAACAAATTAAATTTACGATTATGAAAACCGCAAGTCATTGGAAAAAGTGTAATATTTTTTTTTTAGGTAACAATTTCTATAATACACTAACAGTATGTAGATCATATTTTTATTAGATTTTGTTAATATTTTTACTTGCGTGAAATCTTTTTTTTTTTCATATTTGTAATTTTCTAAAATAATTTAGGTAAAATTAAAAGTGTTTTTATAAAGTCAAATGTACAAAATTAAGAAAATTAAAAATTCTTCAGTCCTCTGTATCGCCTTCTAGATTTTTACAACAGATTAAAAAAAAATATTATTAAAATGTATATAAATTTTTTAATCGTTCAAATATATACTTTGTTGCTAATTTTTTAATTTTTTTAATAAAATGTGTTGATTTTTACGCATTAGTGCAAGTTTCTACAATAAGTTACACTTATAGAAATCTATCGGGAAGTTTGAGTTGAACTTGGCAGGGGGTTTTCTGCAGTTTCCTCTCCCCTTGCCAAACACCCAGAAAAGTGAAATACTTCTAATAGATTCGGATTATTATTGCTTATCATCAAATAGATTTAATATTCACTAAATTTATAAACAAAATAAAAAGGTTAGATTTTATTAAAAATATGTAATTCCTGATGGTAAGTATGTGCAAAAATATATTAATTACATTAGATAAAAAAGCTTATTTAAAACCCTTCTTTAAAAAATATTCATATTCTTCTAAATACTGAAAGCTGCAATATTTATAAAATCAAAATTTTTATCTTCTTTTGATAAAAAATTGTTTTAATAAATTATTAAAACCATTTCTTTCACACTGCAAATATTCAAATGATCTGATCCATATTTGAAAAAAGTCCATTTTTTACAAAAATTAAGAGATACAGAATTCACATACAAATTGATAATAAAAACTGCTTCAAAGAACTCTTACTTATAAATTAGGTTATAGCATTCCAAAAATAATAATAATTTGCAAAATAATATAAGATAATAAGTTTTATAAAAAGTAAAACTATTTTTAACATACGGAAAAGGCTAAAAAATGTACTTCCTTCGCAAGTACTTTTTGTGAGTTGAATAGTTGAATATTGATGTTTAAATAATTTTATTTATTTAAAAAGGTCACTATCTTATAATGTAGTAAATTAATTGTATTTTATAATTATTTGAACAAATGTACAATTACCTAACAATGAAATTATTATTATTATCTTTAAAAGTATTTTTTTTCTCTTTAGTTGTCTATTCATAGTTCCACAAAATTTTTAATTGTTTAATTATTATTTTAAATGTAAAAAACTTAAAAAAAGTTTTTTTCCTAATTTTTTTAATAATATTAATTACTTTCGCCTAATTTTTAAATTCTCTAACCTACAACTTAAAACTAGTTTTACTTTTTATAAAACTTATTATCTTATATTGTTTTGAAAATTAATAGTATTTCCAGAATGCTATGGCCTAATTAATAAGTAAGCAAATCTATTTTTTAAAATTTGTAAATACATTTTTTATTAAACAAGAGAATCAAAATTATTAATTAAAATACATAAAAATTGTTTCAACAATTACCAGTTATTTACAAAATCTAGGAACTAATAAAATGAAATGGAACATATTGAGAAAATAACCAAAACAATAACTCTTGCTTTCTTCTGTCAGAAGTTGCATTTTAACTAAATAATAATAATATAAATAAATTTTAGCTGAAATAAAAAAATTGTTCTTCATATTCATAAATTATGCCAAAGGTGTAAAAAAATACCAATAATTCGCGATATTTTAAGGCAATAAATTGTCTAAACAAACGAAAATTGTTTAAATAATCAAAAAAACTTCAAAAAAGTCAGACTGGTTCAAACTTATTAAAAAGCTGGCAAACGATTTTCTAGCTCTTTACGTTACAAATTTGTCTTGAAAAAAATTGTTTGCATATTAAACAATCAATGCAAATAAAAATTTACGATATCTACGATATTCTACGAAAATAAAATTATTTGGGTGAAAACAACTGTTTAAGCAATTAAAAATCAATTTAAAAGTGCATAAATTTTTGTAATTTATTTATTTATCTAGGTCCATGGAACAAATAGGAAAAAAATTAATTATGTCAATATTCCAGAAAATCCTTGTTGTAACAATACTGTATGATTATTTTGTACATTAATATTTTTTCCCCTTGAATATTTTCTGTAGCGCTTCTTTTTTTTATTAAATTATTTTTAGAAAAATATTTAATAATTATCTGAAATTTTAACATGTAGCCTTTCAGCGATGAAAGAATATTAACATATATTTTGCAGTGACTGGAAACTATTAATATTTAAAATAAAAAGATATAAAATATAATATTTTATAAAAAGAATGAAAAATTTCGATTCCTAAAATTCCCGAAGCTGTAAAATTTGTCGGATTAAAAAATTTTCAAAAGACAAAAATTCACGAAATTGGAAAATTAGCGAAACATAAAATCCCGATTTGGAAAATTTCCGATTAATGAAATTTTCGATTAAAAATTAACGAATTATAAGTTATCGGAACTAAAAAATACCTGAATTATAACATTACCAAATTTAAAAAAAGAAAAAATTCGGTTTGTAGTCGATAATATTTATTTAAAATAAAATATTTAGATGTTTTTTTCAGAAATTTTTTTTAATATTTAAACTATTCTAAAATTGTTTTTGAAATTTAAAATATAAATAACTATATAAAAACTGTAACAAAAATAAATTCAAAAAATACTTGTGTGTTTTACGTTTAAAGAATATTAAATTGCAGTTAAGTGAATATTTTATATCATTTCATATTGTGAGAATGAAATGTTGTTTAATATTTTTTATTTTTGAAATATTTTTTAGAACAATAGCTTATTAATTTAGACCAATTTTTAAATATAAAAGTAATATAAATTAAATAATTTATAGAATACTTAAAAATAAAGCCCATAATCCAACGACCAAATTTGAACAACCACCATAAAATTTTCTATTTTAATTGGAAAAAGGATCATTCGAAAAAAACTATAATGTCCTTTGATACCTCAGAATTATTTTTAAAATCCTACCTTTTATAAAATTTTTTTATCTTGATGCGGATTCTATATAAGTACCAAAACGTTGGTGAATATTATTTGCAAAGTTTTTTTTTTATTTCATAATAATGATAAAAAATAAAAAAGAAGAAATAAATAAAAAAGAGAAGGCAAATGATTGGTTGGTTGCCTTCTCATTTTCCTTTCCTATTTTTTATTTTTGTTTCAAAAATTTCCGGTCGTTGAATTCTTGATTTTATTTTCAGAAATTCTATACATTAGCTTGTTTATCAGACGTTAAATCGAATTTTGAATTTGATTTTATTGTAATATAAATTACTTAAATTTTAATAACTTAAATTTGTGATTATGAAACATAAAATCCGGAATTGGTAAATTTCCGAGGAAGAAAATTCTCGAATAAAAATAAACGAATTATAAATTATCGGAACTAAAAAATTCCTGAATTATAAAATTACCGAATTTAAAAAATGAAAAAATTCGGTTTTTAGTCGATAATATTTATGTAAAATACAATAATTAGATGTTTTTTTTAACAATTTTTTTTAACATCTAAAATTCTTTTTGAAATTTAAAATATCAATAACTGTACAAAAATGGTATTTAAAATGAATTTAAAAACACTTGTGTGTTTTGCGTTTAAAGAATATTAAATTGCAGTTAGGTGAATATTTTATATCGGTTAACTTTCTGAGTAAATATTATAATTGGAAGATTATTGAATAAATTTTCTGTTTCTAACACTAGGAACTGAATATCTCCATAAATAATTTTTCTTCCTATCTAAGTGAATGTCTCCTATTATTAATACAAAATTTAAATGACAAATTCATCACAATCTTTTTCAGGAGCTCTAAAATCAATTTATCAGAATAATCTTTTGAGTTCCACCATTAATTTTTACTTCTCGAAATTCTCGCTCTTAATGTAATATGTCTTCCACTCACTTTCCCATAAAAGGGTGATTTATTATCCATAGAGTAAGGAAAATTCATTGCAGCAGAAGTCGCTACTTGTTCTCGAGTGTCGTCGGTAACATAGCTACCAGGAATTTTTTACCTTCGGAAAACGCATAAGCGATAAGAGTTTTCCTTCCTGGTGTACCGACCGAGTTTGATGAAAACTCTAGTGCATTCTACGAACCTCGCATAGATGCTACCACTGATCTTCAATTTTCCACTTTTTATCCACGTAAATTAAAAAAAAGAGAAAAAAACATTATCTGATTACTTGATGATGGTGAAATCGAATTCGGAAAGAGTTTTTCCTTAAGATAATGAGTTTTCGATCGATTTTTCCAGCTAAAGTGAATTGTCAAGGAAAGGGCCGACCAGTGAGAAAAAAATTGTCCCTTAGGAAGTTGAAAATAAAAATAAATCTGAAGCATTAAAATAAATAATTTAATTTACAATTTAATTGGTGACAGAGCAGAAAGTAAAAATTATTTTCATGTACTAATAATTTTCATTTTATTAAAAAATTGTTTGTAGGAACAGAAATACGAATTTTCTAATTTAATGAAATCTTTCTCTAGGTACTTCCTGTAGGATCAGAGAAAAAATTAAAATTAGGGGCCTCACTTAAATTAGGTAACAGATTATGGGCCCACTTTAAGATCCCCCTCCACTCTGTAAGAAATCGTAACAAGCTATCCCCCCCCCCCTTTGAGGTACGTAATTTTATTTTCCAAAAATGTTTTTCTAATTATTGCTATTAGATTGTTTAAAGGCCTTGATCATTAATATTTAAATACTAGCATTTTAAACTTGTAATGCCTCTAAAATAAAATGTTTAATTAATGTAATGAAGCAGTATTTCAGACACAAATTTAAATGTTTTATATTTATTAATTTATTTTAAACAAAAATGTTTTTACTATAGAAGATGGATTTTTAACACAATACTTGAATTTTTAAGAAAATAATAAAATTTTAAATATACTAGTTGAAATTTTAACGTAAAAAGATAAATTCCAAATCAAAAAGTTTTGTACTTTATATTCAAAAAAAAAAAAGATCAAATTTATTTTAAAAAAAATTAATTCAAATGACGAATTTTAACAACTTAAGATTTTTGCCAGAAGACAAATTTTCCCTAAATAAATTTAATTTTTCAAGAAAAATAGGAATTCAGCAAAAAATTAATTATTCACAAAACTGATGCATTTTTACCCAACAAAAATGACATTTTAAACCATGAAAATTGTTGTTTTTTACCAGAAAACGAGAATTTTTACATAAAAAAGTTAAATCTTCAAACAATGTAAAACTATTTACATTTTCAGTCAAAAACTAAAATTTTAAACCAAAAAAAATGCTTTTCCAGTAAACAGTTAAATTTTCAAAAAAGGCATAAGCCTGCAATCAAAAGAATAAATTTTAAGCAATGAAATGTATCTGTTATCCAAGTAGTTTAAATTAAACTTTTAATACATTTTCAAGAAAATAGTTAAACTTTTAACGCAAGAGATGAATTATCAACTAAAAATATCAATCTTAAAAGAAAGATTTTTGAGCAAAGTGACTTATAAAAAAATAACATTTCTACTAAAACAAATGAATTTTTAAATCGAAAAAATATATTTTCCAAAAAATAGTGGAATATGAAGTTTTAAACCAGAAATAAGTTTCTGCGGAAAAAAATTAATTTTTAATCCAAAAAGACGAATTTTTAACCAAAAAATGAGTTTTTGACAACATTCTTAAATTCTCTACCATATAGTTGAATTTTCATAAAAAACAAAAAAATTTTTTTTTAAAAACTTGAATTCACATCTGGAAAATATTTCAAATCATTTTTCATCATCAAAATATAAATTTTAAACAAAAAGTGCCTTTTCTATAAAATAATTTAATTATAACCAAAAAATTAGTTCAATTTTAATCCAGAAGAGATTTAAGTTCTTTTTTAACACCCAAATATTAAATTGAAGCAAAAATTAAATTTTCTACGAAATATTAAAGTTTTTAAACATAAAGCATAACTTTTGAACAAAATGGTTGACTCCTAAAGCGAACAGTTACATTTTTATTTAAGAAAGATGAAATTTCTTCTAAAACAGATTAATTTTTTTTTAAAAACCTTAAAAATTAGTAAAATGTTTATCTAAAGAAGATTCCAGTGTATTGTCCAATACTTAAAAAAGACTTACAAACAATAAGTCAATTTGTGCTAACCAATCAATTGCATTTTTGTCCAAGAAAAATTATAATTCTTCTAAAACAAGTGAATTTTGAAATCAAAAAGACCAATTTAAAAAAAAAGAGTTGAATTTTCATCGAAAAAGATTTTAATAGCATTTTTAACACAAAAATACGGCTTTTAAACAAAAAATAAATTTTATAGGAAATATTAATATTAGATGTTAATTTTGTTTGTCTACTGGTCTATATCAATATTGTTAAAATATTGATAATTTTTAAGATTGTGAAAAAAATGTCTCTATCTGTGCTGGGATCTGAACCCAGGACCTTCAGATAAAGAATAAATATTCATGGGTTCAGATCCCAGCGGAGATAGAGATATTTTTTTCACAATCTTAAAAATTATAAATATTTTAACGATATTGATATTGACAAGTAGACAAACAAAATTAACATCTAATATTATTAATAAATATTCCATGGTCAACAACCCTAAGATCAATAATAATAATTTATAGAAATAGTTGAATAAAAAAAAACAATTGAAGTTGTATCCATGAAAGATGCAATATTTTTAGGAAAAAAGAAGAATTTTCAAATAAAAAGGAAAAATTTTCAGAAAAAAATTTTTCTAATTCAAAAAAGATCTCAGTTGACTTTTAAGCAACAAAATAACAATTTTAAACAAAAGGCTAATATTCCACGAAAACAGTTAAATTTTTAACCAAATAAGATGCATTTTTTTAAAAACAGTTGAATTTGCAACCTTTCGTAACAAATCATAACCAATTGCTCAAACTTCCTCCCTCTTGAGCTGTTACGTAATTTAAGTACGGCCCCTTACTCCAAACAAATCTAACTCCCGATCCTTACCGATCCTGACGTAGGATCAGAGACACGATTTTTTTAATTCAAACAATCTTTCGATCATCCTAGTAGGATTGGAGACAAATCTTAAAATTCCTTTAAACAAATCCTTCTCTCGATCCTCCCTTTCAGGATCAGAAAAGAATTAAAATTCGTTTTAATGAATTTTATTTGAGGATTATTTTCGACCCTTCGACCCTTTTCGATCCCTTTAAATAAAATTATCTCACGATCATTGCCGATTAATATTTTTTAATCGAATTAGGTTTTTCTCTGGATCCTCTCAGTAGCATCAGTAAACAAATGAAAATTACTCCGAACAAATCTATCTTCCGATCATTAAAGATCCCTTGGTAGGATCAGAGTTGCATATTTTTCAATCAAATAAAATTTTTCTCTGGATCCTCCGAGCAGGATCAGTGAAAGAGTTAAAATTACTACAAACAAATATATCTCCCGATCCTTACTGATACTTCCGTAAGATAGAGATACGATTTTTTAATTTTTAAACAATCTTTCGATAGTTCCAGTAGGATTGGCGAAAAACTTCAAATTCTTTTAAAAAAAATTTTCCCTCAATTCTCCCTACAGGATCAGAAAAATAAATAAAATCCCTTTTAATAAAGATTTATTTATCGATCATTTTCGATTCTTCCGTGGGATAAAAGATACGAATCTTATAATTTCAACACAATCTTACTCTAGATCCTTCTTGTAGAACCAGAGAAAGATTTAAAATTCTTTTGAACAAAATTTTCTCCCGATCTTTCGTGTGGCAGTGTAGAAAGAATTGAAATATCTTTAAATAAATCTACCTTCCGATCATTCCCGATCTTCTAGTAGAGTCAGAGTTGCATATTTTTTAATCGAATCAAATTTTTCTCTAGATCCTCCCGGTAGGATCAGTGAAAGAATTAAAATTACTTTTAACAAATCTATCTCCCATTCCTTACTGATACTTCCGTAGGATAGAGATACGATTTTTTAAATTTAAAAGATCTTTCGATCGTCCTAGTAGGATTGAAGAAAAATTTCAAATTCCTTTAAACAAATTTTTCCCTCAATTCTCCCTACAGGATCAGAAAAATAAATAAAATCCCTTTTAATAAAGATTTATTTAGCGATCATTTTCGATTCTTCCGTAGGATAAAAGATACGAATCTTTTAATTTCAACACAATCTTACTCTAGATCCTTCTTGTAGAACCAGAGAAAGATTTAAAATTCTTTTGAACAAAGTTTTCACCCGATCTTTCTTGTGGCAGTGTAGAAAGAATTGAAATATCTGTAAACAAATCTACCTTCCGATCATTTCCGATCTTCTAGCAGAGTCACAGCTGCATATTTTTTAATCGAATCAAATTTTTCTCTAGATACTCCCGGTAGGATTAGTGAAAGAATTAAAATTACTTTTAACAAATCTATCTCCCAATCCTTACTGATACTTCCGTAGGATAAAGTTACGATTTTTTAAATTAAAACAATCTTTTGATCATCCCAGTAGGATTGGGGGAAAAATTCAAATTCCTTTAAACAAATCTTTCCCTCGAAACTACCTAGAGGATCAGAAAAAGAATTAAAATCCCTTTTAATAAAATTCGTTTGACTATTATTTTCGATTCTTCGATCCTTTTCAATCCCTTATAATAAAATTTATATCAAGATCATTACCGATAGATATTTTTTAATCGAATTAAATTTTTCTCTAGATCCTCCCAGCAGGATCATTTAAAGAATTAAAATTACTTTAAACAAATCTATCTCCCGATCCTTACCGATACTTCCGTAGGATAGAGATACGATTTTTTTAATTTAAACAATCTTTCGATCATCTCAGTGGGATTGATGAAAAACATCAAATTCATTAAAAGAAATCTTTCCCTCGATTCTTCCTGCAGTACCATAAAAAGAAAAAAATCCTTTTAATACAATTTATTTGATGATTACTTTCGATCCTTCGATCCGTTTTGATCCTTTAAAAAAAATTCATCTTACGATCGATATGAAAAATGATAGAACAAATTGGACTCATTTTAAGATATTTATCGAACTTTTCCAACAATTTTTAGAAAATGCTGGAATTTAACAAAAATTCCTAAAAATATTCCAGATTCTTTTTAGAAAGTTTTAGAAATCTTTTAAAATATTCTCTTAAAATAATTATTCAAAATGAAAAACCTTTTTCAATTTTCCTAGGAATCTTAAAAAAATGTTTTAATTCTTTTGAAGTCATTCACAATTCTTAAAAAACTTCTAAATTTTATGTTTGAAATATGCAAAAATGATTTTTTAAGTTAGGCTGTGGCTATTTGCATCGAAATTTCGGTACGAATAGCCAAATATTGAGGATACACAACTTCTTTTAAATTATCTAAAATAATTTCAAATTTTTTCTATAAATATTAGCTGTTAAATTGTTATTTATATTTTAAAATTCAATAATGACACTTACAAAATCAACATTTTTCAAATAAAACAAATAAAATTGTAACAGTCAAAGTTTAAAACCTTTTCGAAATTTCAAAGATTCAAGGCTTTCTATGTCAAACAATTTGGTTTTAAATTGTTTACTTTTAAATATTTGGTGTTAATTTACCAACTGGTAAATAGCTATTCTTTTTCCTAATTAAAAAATATCAAATTGAATGGAATAAATATGATTTTTGAAGATACGATAGGAATCAAAAATCTTCTAAAAGTTCATGAAATTCTATCAATTTCTCTAAGCCCCCTAAAATTCATTAAAATAATTTAAAATACTTTGTAAACCTTTAATCAAATTTGAAATCCCAAATTTTATTCCGATCAAATGGTAATTTTTCTGGCCAATTTAAAATACTTCCAAAAATTTAATTTTTTTAAACGATTAATTTGGAATAAAAAATTTGTTAAGAGAATATTAATTCTGAATTTAAGCAGGATTTTTTAAATTCTCTTCTTTTAAATCAGGATTCAAATTATTTTTCAAAATATCTTGTTCCATGACCAAAATATTCTTTTTCAAGCCAAATAATAATTCTGTACAAAAATTCCTAGTCTCAAATTCTAAATTATAATTCTAGGCTGAACTGTTCTATTCCGTGTCACAGTTATATATTTTTTCAACATTTTCGTAAGATTTCGTACGTTTTAGGCAATCTTTCGATCATCCCAGTAGGATTGGAGAAAAACGTCAAATTCCCTTAAACAAATCTTTCCCTCAATTCTACCTAGAGGATCAGAAAAAGAATTAAAATCCCTTTTAATAAAATTTATTTGACGATTATTTCCGATCCCTTCATTGGATCAGAGATATATATTTTCTAATTCAAATAAATCTTTTGCTTCATCCTCTCTACAATTAAAATTCATTTGAACTCTTCTATATTAAAATTTTCACTGACTCTTTTGGAGAATCGGAGATACGAATTTTTTTCAATAGGCCAATTTTTTCTTGATCATACCTGTGGGATCAGAGAAAAATGTTAAATTCATTTAATCAAATTTTTCTCTCGATCCTTTCCAATCCCTCCATAGGATCAGAGATAAAAAAATATTTTTATTTAAAAAAAATGTTTCTCTCAATCATTTCCGTAGAATCAGAGAAAGAATTAAATTTTCTTTAAACAAATTAATCTTTCGATTCTCGCTATAGGATTAGAGAAAGAATAAAAATGTCTTCACAATATTTTGTTTCAAATCTTCAAAAATCGAAGCTTCAAATTTCTTGGTATCTTTTAAGGTTTACAATTATATTTTAGACTTTTTCAAAAACTCTCAACATGGTTTAAAATAATTTGAATTCTTTGAGTTTTTGAGATTCTTTTTTGACAATTTTGTAAATCTATTGCAATATTTAAAAATCTTTTCAACTTATCATTAAAAATGCATTTTTTCAAATAAATAATACTTAAAATGTTTCGAACTTCTAAATACATATCTTTAAAGAAATAATTCAAAATCCTTGAAATAAAACTTTTTGACATTTTTTCTAACAATTTTTCGACTTTTCCAAGCTTATAAATATATTTTTTAATTTTTCGGATTTTTCCTAATCTATTTGAAAAATCTCTCAAAATTAAAAAAAATTTCCCAACAAATCTTGCCGATTCTTTTTTTTTTTAATTTTTTAAAAGTCTGAATATGTTTTAAAATCTAATTTTTCTGTATACTCTCAAAACATTTCAAGTTCTTAAAAAGCTTCTAAATATTTTGCTCAAAATCATCAAAAATCTACGTTTCAATTTTATTTGAATTCTTTTTTAAGTTTTAAATTATTCTTTGGATTTTTTTATCATCTGTATTTATATTATATTTATTTATTTTTATTACCTATATTTATATTATCTATATTTATTTTTTATTATTTTTCGTTATATTATTATTATTATTATTATTATTATTATTATTATTTATAATATCTCTTGAACTCAATCAAGTTTTTTCTAATATTTTCCAATTTTGAAAATTTTTGTTTAAAATCTTTCACATTTTTTCC
>JAAAKG020207102.1:0-22920 GCA_010014905.2 Druon quercuslanigerum | reverse complement strand
ACTAATTACCTATTAACTTTTGGACAATCCACCCTCGAAATTCGTAATCAGGAGGTCAAAATACATAAAAAACACTTCCGTTTGTTAACGTAAGTTTTTTGTTATATACGTACATGACTAATATGACGTAAAAGTACTTCTACTACTGCAAAAGTCAATACTATAAAATGTTGAACCTTTTATGAGGTTTTTAAATAATTTTTCATCATTCTCGCATATATTTTATTATTTTTCAAAGATCTAATAATAGAAAAATGTATTTTATTAGATGATAGTGTATTTATTAATGTTTACCACTTTTTTGTTTTAAGTTTAACCTCTGTGGTACTGTCCAGTGAAAAATTGCGAAACTTAATACATAAGTTATAGAACCAAAATAGTATGAAACAAGAACAAGGACAATGATAATTGCTCATTATTTTTGTTTTTAGCACAGCTAAACCCAGTTCTTGATATTTAGAAATTTCAACAGCAAACTGAAGTTTTAACTATTTTTAGATAATGTTTTACAGAATGAAGAAAATGTTTTAATCATATGTTATTCCCCGTTTTTTTATTCTTCAAAAATCCTGGTCATCTGCGTTTCTCCCGGTCCAGTGGTTAAACTCGAATTTAGAAACTTTATAGTTCTGTGTATAAGTCGTAAAGTGGGAACAATAAGAGCTGTACTATACGCTATTCTGAATTGACATGCAGAGGGATCCACAAATAAATACGTGAAATTGCGTCACCGTATTTAAATCTAAATCTCGTCGCAACAATCGCGCGGCTTCTGCTCCTTCAGTCGAAAATCTAACCTTACAAACAAGAATCCATCATTTTAAATATTATTTTTTAATATTTTGTATTGCATGCCTAGAACTACAGTGCATAAAAATAGACATGATTTAACTCCAAATACCTTGCGGATTTGTGGAATTTCATATGGGGACTTAGAATGAAGAAATCAACGAATTATGATAAGTTGGTGGCATTTGGCTCATTTTTTAGCGTATCATGATCTTGTGGGGGCCGAAAGTATGCTTTTAATCAGGTTTACGCGAGACGATTGCATCCTACACGTGGTACGTTGGACGGGACGTAAGTCAGGGTTAAGCTTGGTGGGTACCGTGAAAGCCTCGTCTAAAAATAGGCCTGGACCGGTCTAAAAATAAACTCCTCCTTAGCCCTCCTCCGCAACAACGTCATCTTCCCCCTCGCATGCAGGTTTGCATGCATGTACGCACTCGCGACGGGACCAAGAGATAGGATGCGCGAAGAAGGTAGAATATTTGCCAAGGTGTTCGGGGTACGCATTCCGATGGGTGGGTTATCAGTGGCGGATACATCCCACATTCTCTCCTGGAATGCGACCCGAGCCTAATTCGCACGATCAATCCCTTCGAAAATGATCATTTGTTTGAGTGCACGTGAGTGGCGAAACTTACAAGAAAGGTCATGTGAAGAACAGTTTGCTTCTTAATCACAAGTACTGAGTATGCTGGTGGATGTTTTCAAATTGAATCAGCTTTGTTTGAATCGCTGAAAAAATCAAATTCATTTTAAATGTTTCCGCTTCCAATCAGTTATTTCACTTTAGGTGTAAATCCAAACGATTCACCCATCATTCCGCAATCAATCAAAATGACGCTGTTGTCTCTCCGAACGTATCCACATAATTCTAAATCAGCTTTTCATCCTATGTGAATTTGCTGACAGATAAACATTATTTTAAGGCCGTGACTACGTGTACCGAAATTTCGGTACAAATAGTTGGATTTTTCCGATACGAATTGGGCGACCTAGAAAATGGTCTATTTGTACCGAAATTTCTGTACGAATAGCCGGATTTTTGTGTTCTAGACATACCGATATTTATCACGAAGTTTTGTTACACGTAGACATTTCCTAATTTTAAATCGGCCTGCTGTTATTCCAGTATCATTCTGATTGAATCCACAACATTCTGAGCATTTTTATTGGGCTTCAATCCGCAAATTCATTTTGAATATTTCCCTTGTAAATTCGAATTCAGTCCGAATGATTTCATATAATGATTTCACATAATTGTGAACCTTCGCGTGATTCTAAAATGTCATTCCGAATGATTCCAAAGCATTAAAAATTAAACTTCTATTCCTTCGGAATATCTTCACATTCAAAATGATTTCAGTTTCCATCCGAATTCATTCCAAATGATCTCGCATTATTTTGAACAGTTTTCATTCGATCTGAATCCAATCTCATTTCGTATGATTCCAATTTAATTTTAAATACTCCTTTCAAACAATTTGAAATTATTATAAACCAATTTGACTTCAAATTAGGCAAGGAATGTGTATTTAACAGGTGGATCCAATTTTTTAATTTTTTCCTTGTATTTTCTCACAAGCACCAATCTTTAAAATTTTTATTTTTTAGAGATAGATAATAATATGTACTATATCTCTTAAGTTTTGTCTTTGATAAACCACTGCTTCACATTAAAAAAAAAAAAAAATTCTGAAAAATCGAACTTTTGCACTTGAATGAATTTTAGAAATAAATATCTCTGGACCATAAATGCTAAAACATTTCTGAAAAATAAGTTTCTTCTATATGAAGCAAAGGCTTACGAAGAGCAAAACTCAATAGATATTTAGTACATATTACTATATATCTTGTTAAGAAAATAATTTAATAAGTGGGGGTTTTGAGAAAATCCACTTTCAAACCTTTTACGAAAAGAACCGCCATAAACATTTTTAAAAAACTGTTAAATATTTTTGTAATCAATTAAAAGAGCAAGAATTCTCACCTTGAAAGAAAATAATAATCCCGAACGCCCACGCGTATTTGAAAAATCCTGAATTTTGAAAAAATTGTCTGTCATTTTTTGAAAATTCGTAAGTAATCTTCAAATATGATTTTAAAAATAAAATAAAAATTTCGCGGTTGAACTGTAAAATACATCCTCTTTATTTTGAATCTAAGATGATATAAAAAATAGAGAATCATGCTGACACCATGACCTAGACTTTTCTTGAAATGTTGCCTGATTGCAAGTGGAATTGGTCTATAAAGAAAATTTTAGTTTCGTCAGAATCTGTTCTTTTCCGAATTATTCCGCATTACATTTGAAAAAATGTATTATTCCATCTTAATCCGTTCTCATACATAAATCTTTTTGAATCGTTTGTACAGGTCGGATTGTACCTAAATTAATGTTGGGTACGGGATCAAATTCAGTCGAATTGAAACGTAAAGATTTTTGTAAAAGATTCAGAAAATCATAATACTTATTTTGTAGTAGTAGAAGTAGAATAGTAGCAGAAAAATTACGGAAATAGAAAGATTTTATATTCTTTTGTTTTAAATTACACTCCGTTAAGTTTGCCGGATTATAGATTAAAACTTTATACCCAAACTATTATTACTTCAATTAATCGCTTCTCTTCAAGGAATTGCTTAGATTGAAGTTTATTATTACTATTTAAATTTCGATTAGTTAGTAGAATTTTATATTGGAAAATGAGACAATTTGTAGTTCAAACATATGCAATCCAAAAATGTAAACTCGTTTAATACATGCACGATTATGAATTCATTATATTTAAATGGAATTATCTGTTATTAAGATTTCGAAGATTCAAAAATATCAAATTAAAAGTGCCTCAAGTTGTAAATCTTGAATTAAAACATTAAGTACTACCTAGTTAAAAATTTTAATTGATGAAATTTTTAATTTTCCAATTGAAAGCCTCAATAAATTAAATTGGCTTAAATTGTTCAATCTTGTGCAATGTGAAATTTCAGTCTTCTTAGTTAACGAATTTTCTGTCCTCTTTTTAATTTGTACAACATTTATTGCCCAAAATGTAAAATTGTTCAATTTTGAATGTTTTAATTTGTTAGAAAATTTATATGAACATGCATATTTTGAATTACTTTTCCCGTAGAATTATAAATTATTATTGTTCAATTTATAGACTCCATAATTTTCAAAGCTTTGAGAATTTACAATGCTGAATGTCTAAGTTTAAAATGGTTCAATTTTGAATGTTTAATTTTCAATTTTAAAGCCGAAAATAAGGAATTTTTCCGCATTACATGTATTAGGTAATTTGAAAATTCCATTGTGAATAATTAAATTTATAAATTACGTAATTCGTTTTGAAGGTTTCAGTTTCAAAAATGACCGGAAAATGACCGATCTTTTCACTTCTTCTTTGGAAGTGCCAGGTGTGGCTTGTGGAGTTAGAATCAGTGAAGTAGTACCGGTTGTGGCCAGACAAGCGAACAAGTTTAATATATCTTTGAGGAAGGAAAAGAACAAAATACAAAACTTCACGTATCAGGCTTTGTTAATTTGTCTGAAATGTACGGAGTCTTTCTACTACTTGACATTCCGGTCGTTTCGGTTGCGTTTATTCAGTCGCGCGCACTTACTCTTCAGAACGTATCAGTAACTACTATCAATGGATTGTTCGTTCTGAATCGGCGTTCCCTTTTGATCTCTTATCGAACAAGAGAAAAAGAGAAAGGCGATGTTTTAGTACTAATGACATTCCGTTCGGTCCTGTATTACATTGTTACGTTTTCAAATGAATTCAAGTGCAAAGCATTTAAAAAAAGCAACTGACGCAAGGGGTAATTTAATTTGATTTATCTACCAATTAGGACTTGAAAACTCAAATCAAGATATTGACTTGCAATTGCTATATTTTTTGCTATTAATCAAAGGCTTAATGCAAACTCTAAGTGCAATGCACACCAGATTAAAAAAGTCACCTTTTTCTCTCTCTAAAGTTTAAACCATCTGGAGCGAAATGGAATAAGAACGGAACACAATGTAGTGAATTCTATCTTCGAAGGACATTGTGCGGTGCCGATACCGCCGTGTTACGATTTTCGGTTGACCTAGTTTTAAATCTTCACGAATTTAAGTTAAGATTCGTCGAAAACATGTACTGAAAATCTTTGGGATAGGACGAGTGAGTAGTTGGCCGCGAGTACGAGAAGTAATCAAAATAACTGCGATGAATTACAGACGTATTTATAGAGAAGGCCCCACCCCCGCGGTCTGATCGTCTCCGATTGGGTCGAGGTCCATTAATTATTTCGGATGCTGCCATCAGGAGAATGCTGGGAATCGAGGCCGACGTCTCGAGGTTCGACGTATTTTCTTCCCTGTTTTTTTCTCATCTCCACTTCACTCTCTCTTCTTCGTATTTGTCTTCGCATCTCTTTCCAGTGCCTAAACTCAAGAGCCTAATCGAATCAGAGCTATAATTAGCCCTGGTGCATAGCATCTAGAGTTCTAAAGATGATTTAGGTTGTTTTTCTGAAGATCGGAAAAATAGGATATATAATATGATAATGTTTCTTTAAGATACCATCATGTCTCTATTCTGTACCATTATAAACACATAATATATCAAAACTCATCCTTCTTGTTTTACATTATATTCTATTCGCAGCTGACAAGAGAGTGAATGACTGTTTTGAGTTTGAGATTTTTCAGTTCGCGTCGCTGGAGTGCTCGTCGACTCAAGCAGAGCCTTGTGTCAAGTGTGATGCTCATCCAGACTATTAAAAATAGATTCCATCGAAAAAGCGAAAGACTCTCGCCATTCAAGCCCGCTGGCAAACAAGCCATTGTCGTTTCAATCGACTGATCAAGTTTGAAATTTTGTTCTGTTTCGAGAACAAAATTTTAAAATCCTAAGAACCTAAAAAAACTTTTAAACTACTGCATACCACTAAACTGATGTAGTAATATTATTTCAATTGCCAACTTGTTCAACTTGTCGTGGGAAATTAAACTTAAGTATTACCATGGAAATTGTTCCTGTGAAGAGAATGCATAGGGCAATAACACTGGGAGGTAGAGATAGAGATTTGCATTTTCTCTTTCTCTTCCGTTTGTAGTCGCACTCAGAGAATACCTCTGACATGAGTACTTTGAGTGTGTTAGAGAAGGGTTGTATGGAATTTCAACTATATTGAATACGACAATACTAAAAAACGTGAATCTTTTCAGGTAAATGGAGGCTCACCTGCGGAAGCTGCAGGTCTAAAAGCTGGAGATGCTGTCATTAGAGTCAACAATACTGACATGTTCAACCTTAGGCACAAGGACGCTCAAGATGTCATTGTCAGAGCGGGAAACAGCTTTGAAGTAACTGTTCAAAGGTGAGAATTTATCTGAAATAGTTCTTCTTTCATTCTGCACTATATGTATCACCATTATGCACTATAAGGAAATATTAACTTTGTAGTATTCTCCCTGGCGAAAATCTCGAATTGGAATCCATTCTGAACTATTCCGAATCATTTCTAAATCGGTACCCAATCCAATCTAAGTCAATTTGAACCAATCTGAAGCAAGTATGCAATCCTTCTCAATCCATACGATCTCTTAAAGTTCAATCTGATTGCATCCAAAACTAATCCGATAGAAAGTTTCAATCCTGCCAAATCTGATTCGAATCTAAATGAATCCGGGAATTCTTGATTTAACCTTACTTCGGATACAGAATTCAGAATAAAGTATATATTAAGACCGATAGGAATTTTTCTATACGAAACTTTTGCGAGAGCTACCAGTTAGTGCATGTTAGACATCTTAATAGAATTAATTCGTAGTTAAATACTATACGACAATCATATCCTCTGAATATAAAATAGCAGTTGACTTGTTCTATTTCTTCTTTAAAGAGGTGGCAGCACATGGAAACCAAGCGTAACGCCCATTAGCTCAGCACTTCCTTCTCCGACACCGTCCATACCAGCTAATAATGTTTCTCCAGTAACAAAGACTTCTCTAGCTGCGAAGAAGAACGATGGACCTCTTATCGGCAGCGGTCACAACTTTAGTCCTAAGCCATTCGTGAGTATCGAACATCGTAAATCCCGTGAAAGCTCTTTAATGAAGCATACAAATCTTAAAAGCCTTTTTGTTTTCCATTTCAGCTGAACGGCTCCGGTGAAGGTCCCATAAAATCCATCGTCAACAAACAGTACAACAGTCCCGTAGGTATTTA
Organism: Druon quercuslanigerum; assembly: GCA_010014905.2. Taxonomy (NCBI): domain Eukaryota; kingdom Metazoa; phylum Arthropoda; class Insecta; order Hymenoptera; family Cynipidae; genus Druon; species Druon quercuslanigerum. Next base: position 15,916 of record JAAAKG020207102.1, on the reverse strand, counting down.
CAGCGAGGAAACGATCGCCGAGACACTTTCCGCACAAGCCGAAGTTTTGGCCGGAGGTGTATTAGGGTGAGTTCTTTTATATCTTTAATTTTCCGACTAGATCTCAACTAAATAAATAAGAATCAATTTTTTAGTGTGAACTTCAAGAAAAACGAAAAAAATTATAATGCTCAGAACAGCGAAGTCTTCAAGATGGTTCAGGAGGCGGACAAGGAACCAAGAACACCCGAACCCGGTTAGTAGCGAACAGCTCAATTGCACCCGTCACCAAGCCGTATGCCATCGCGCGGAAATAATGCTTTTCAAAATTTCAAAATTTAACTTCTAACCCAGTAGATTCACTTAATTGAAAAAACACAAAGTAAAATTATATCTATAAATGCATACAAACTTTGGTTTGTATCGCTTAAAATGATTTTCGCCATTCTACACTACGGCTGATGCATCAACCCAAATTGATTGCATGCAAGTCGATAACCTCTTTGCGAAATTAGCTGAACCACCAGTGCAAAGCGGTATGGTATCACCCTTGCCACCAGCGGTAGCAGGCCTAAGACCAGTTTCAGCACCAGAGACGAAACTACAGCCAACCACACCTCAGTCCAATCTACCTCCAGGACAGAACATCTGCGCCGACTGCGAGAGGCTTATTGTGTAAGTCATCAACGCCTGGTTAGCCAATCACATCTGGAACACTCTGGCTCTGAACAACGTCACCACCATCTTCATGGGGAACCAGATTTTTTTTAGCAAACATACCACGTGGAAACTGACCAAAATCGGACCAATATGAGTCTGATGTTGGTCTAAAGTTTTTCCACCTGGAGATTAGTTGTAACAATGAATTCAAGATCTGTCTTTATTTCGATGCCGTAGTTCCTTCGCGGACGGAGTTTTACTCCTCGGTGAGCCACGCGGTTGGTGGACAGGCAACCTCACCGAGGTCCCCGACACCCCTGAGTCGTGCGCTGGGCCTGTGCCAGACCGTTTCGAATTCCTACGAAACCTCATCGCATCAGCAGACCCAGAGGACTGAGCGACGATACGAGAACTCCTCGTCCTCGTATACTCCCTCCGATACACCTATTTGTCACAACTGCGACAACGCGATCGTGTAACTATTGCGGAAAGACCTATAATTCAAGTTTTTTCAAGTATCTGCCTCTTTTTTTACATTCTTTCCAGACGTTATGAGTGTCAGTAATAATTTCCTAGAGGAAATTTTTTTTCATTCATTGAGTTCCAAACACCAATTCTGAAGCCTTAAGGCAGAATACTACTAGGTTGTTACTGTTTGCCTTTGTATTACTCTCCTAGTGTAATCCTTTCTTAAGAGCCAAGAAACTAAAGAATCCTTTTACTGTGTGGATCACAAATACAAATTTATCCGCTTAAGTGATTTGAGAGGATATAAAATATCAACCTAATAGCTCAATACATAATCCTAAGTGTCCTTATCAGCCACTGCTTTTAATAAAAACTTGAACTCAATGGGTCGAATAATAAATTATGATACTCTGCGTCTGGTTTTTTTTTTCATTTTGCACGAGCATGAAGGAACAATGCTCGTTCCATCTCACTGTCGTAAACACGTCATGTATCTGCTATTTCTCAACTCAATACAGCTTCCATTCTCAGAGCACGATCACCGAACATTAATAAAATCAATCATCGATCCGATTGACTGTCCGGATTGCATCGGCAGGCTCATATCGCAGAGATAACTCAAGGATGTCGCATTCTTGGCGTAGGTGAATATTGTGTAGCAGCCAACAGGAACTATAATCACGTTATATTTTTTGATATCATTGAATACTGACCTCAACAGTGTAGATATCCTTGAGTTATTTTTCCTTACTGTGAGCTGTGTTTTCATTTTCATTTTTTTTTAACTTTACGTCTCTTTGTGTTAAAACTGGTAAACTCTAAGCTTTTTTACTGTTTCTCAATCCTTTTTTCGTGATTTAGAATTCTTTCTGTATTTACCTTATCTATATTTGTCGTGGTTGTTTACGCTTTCGACGGCATTTTTCATGTTGCATTTTGAGTATCTATTCCTACGCATCGCGAAACTCCTTTTTCGGTTGTTATGCATCTTATTATTATCTATTCTTACCTTTTTATGCAAGACTGGCCTTGTTTTATGTTACTCGTGCCAAAATACATAATAGTGACGCGAATGCATTATAATTTTTCTGATTTAAAAATTTTGTCTATTATGGCAAATCACTCTATTTGTATGGCACATTTAGTGTCCCTTGTAGACCTTGTTGCTTATTGTTCCCTCTCTGTTTTTCGTAGATCTTTGCTATATGGTTCTTTTTTATGGAACAGACGTTGTTCGTTGCTACGGGTGAATTTGAATTGGCACTTTCTCCGAGAGCAGTTTTAATTTTAATTTCTAACCCACATGATAATTTGTACTGCACTCACCAATTTAAAATCACTCCAGTGTTTAAAATTCGATGAGTTTCTCACCGATGATTATTGCTTTATTTGGTTTATCCCTTGTTGGACACCTCTAACAATTCTTCTTCCTTACAGGGGTGTATTCGTCAGAATCAAGGACAAGAATTTACATGTGGACTGCTTTAAGTGTTCGACCTGTGGTACCTCTCTTAAAAATGTAGGATACTACAATATCAATGAAAAGCTGTACTGCGACATACACGCAAAAATGGTGGCTAGGCAGCAAGCACCATCGGGCCTTACACCGGTTACTGTACCACCGTAAGTATCAGTTTTGCTCAGATTCAGGTACCCTAAGAAAAACGTATAACTACTTACACCTTCTTAGTGGCAGTAAAGCACCTGCAGGTACCATATCAGCAGCTCTATCAAATATCGGACCGCTCTCACCATCTCTTAGCAATCATGGATCATCGCCTCAACCTTTTTCGGTGAGACCTTAAATTCTTCGCTCAATCTTGAAATAAAAATCGCATGATTAAATGCATTTAAGTAGCTTTATTTTGAAATTTTTTGCTTGCCTGATAATGCATTCGTTTATCGGAAGCGCTCGCTTTTCTTTGTGCGATTGCAAATTATTTTCTTTTCCTCATTCGAGTCTCGTGAGAAGAAGCTACACACCAAATATGAATCCTGGTAATCGTTCCAAGAATCTTGGATACAAGTTCGTTTACCGAAACTAACACCGTGTGTTCTGTGCGCTACTAATCGCTTTTCCAGAGTCGCCATTGCATCAACTCGGACTCGAGGCTGGCGGATCATCAAACTTCCCTTAAGACGAATGGAAAGACCACCAATGGCTACCTTGGAGAAAATGAGTGCAACGGGACCTCAAAGACCTACACAAGCACTATTACTATCCAGACTGGTCACAAAGAGGTCTGCAACAACGAGGGCGAACTTGATTATAATCGTAATCCTACTAACTCAAAAGCATGCAGCAAGTTTGATGAAACCAATGAAATTCAGTTTGATCCTATAATATCTGACAATAAGAACTCCAAAAATGCAACATCTCACTGCACTAAGAAGACCTTGAATTTCGATCCGCAGCAGGTGACTAAGCTACGATTTGATTCCCATATTCAGTTCGTTCATTCCAACAATAATGTATTCTTCTTGTTTTGTTCTATTTAAAATCACATTCTATCCTCTTGAGACTATATAAATAAGGTTATAGCGTAAATGAACAGAATCTGAATTTCATATCCATCTTTTATCCTTTTCCTCTCTAAAACTTCAATAAAATCGGTTGATCGAGCTGACCTTGATCATCCCTATTGTGACCATGGTATACATCCAGGGAGAAAAAGAAAATATTTTTGTTTAATGCATGACTAATTACCCTACGCCTGCTTACCTCTGTCGTAACGATAGTTATACGTGGCACGTGATCGTTGTGTATCATCTGTATTGCAGCCCACCCGTCTTGGCACCTCGATCGTTGATTCACCTAGTTTGCGTCCAGTCCAGGTAACGTCTTCGTAAAATCAATACCATTCATCTAATCTGTCTTCACTCGACGTTCAACCTCGGTACGCATTCATCCAGTGTTGATGACGAGTAGTGTGGTCGCAGTCTCAATATCTCTAAACCAAATTCAAAATTAGAGTTCATGAAGTTTTGTGTTTTTGAATCAAATTACATTTTGTAAAATTAGTGCACTGGAACAGGGATACGACCAGTGATACCTAAACACACATTTTCCTTATGAACGAGTTTGCCGCCAGGTTGAGCGAAAGAAGAAATCTGAAGAACATAATTAATTAAGTGTGCTTCTCTTCAGGCACCGTCATCGAACAATATCGGAGGTTCCAAAGTCTACGGAGGTTCCAGCTTTAACACTCCGAACTACTCATCGCCACCTACATACAATTCCGGAAGCAGCACTCTGCCTCGACCGCAGAGTCAAACTGTGACTGGTGAGTCGACAAAAATTGAGTACTATTAATATATAAGACAGTTCTCGCGGCTAGGATAATTTTATATCAAATAGTCCCAGAATCTCACTAGTGTTTATCAGTATACGAATCCACATAGTTTAATCTTTTGAAACTAGCAATTCTTAAGTGCTCTATTGATTACGCTAGCAGAAATTAGCCTAACCTTGAATCTGATTCTTGTGATTAGGTCGATTGTATTCTACTCTGCCAAAGCAAAAAAGTTCCCCTTTCAAAGGTACGATCATAGATTAGAGCCGATTAGCCGTGCCAAATTACGAGCTTATGTCTTCCTTTTGGCTTGCGCCCTAAACGTCAGCCATTTTTTTTATCATTGCTGATGCGATCGGTCAATTAACTATGACTCGTATTCCTCTGCTTATACGACATCACCCCACGTATTTACATCAACGGACTCTCCCTTCTTTTTTTTGTCCCAAACGTCGATGACGTGTTGCGATTGGTACGTTGAGAGCTGCCAGCTGCGATGGTCTTGACTCTTTGCAAAATATATTTTTCTAGCTTGATTACATTAATCGCATCATGGCTAATATAAGTCCATAATTTAGATTCGGATATTAACTCATTGATTCTTTCTAAATTTTCATTGCAGCACTTACTTCTTATTTTTATGTATCGCTGCAATTCGAAGTATGCGGTGATGCAAGATCATTTCTAATATAGGTTCTTCGTTTCTAGCTCGAATATTAAGTATCGCTTACTCAAATGGTGTTTAAATTTTTGTTGGATACATATGTTTTGTAGCTATATCAATGCAGTTTAATTAATTTTTTGACAGAATTAAATTTTTTTGCTAAGCAGCCTAAAATAGGCTCAACTTTCGAGTTAGAGACGAAAAAATAAGACGCGGTCAATAAATATCATTTCGCTTCAAGTCATAATTCGTGTTTTCTTATCTCTTTTTTTCAGCACCTTCATCTTTCAACCCGAAACCCAGACCTTTCTCCCTATCTTTCGCGTGAGCGCGGTAGCTCTCAATGTGACATCTTAGAGTAATATGAAAGCACCGATTAATTTTTTAAGAAGGATTCAGACCGATTTTTAAAATTTGTTAAACGTCAACTGATGAAATTAAAATTGAAAATAAAAAATAAAAATTTAGCACTCATAAGTATTATCGAGCAGTCTTCGCTCGACACGAGATTATTATACTCTTGTTTTTCATTTACCTTCTCTTAAGTCATCGATGCGCTTCCCTTCTCCATTATCTTGGCTTCATATTAGACTTTCGGCTGCCACGCTAAAAATATATTTTGATCACAAATTGGTAGCGCTTTCTATTTTTTATAATAATCCCGTTTGCAGTTTTTGCGACAGCATTGCGAGGTGAGAGTAATTTCAAGGAGTGGCGTTCTTCATATAGTGCGAATTATCATAATTATCAGTGCGTTTTAATAATAATATTTTTTTTAACTTCTGATAATTCTTCTAAACCCTTTAATTTTTATTTATTTTCCTGCAAAGCGCTCATGGTCTCTAAGAATAAAAAGTTGAAAATTGGTTCAATTATATTTAAATAGTATTATTTAAATGAAAGGAGTAACCATGAGCGTATGCTGTTTAACATGCTTCTATTTACATGCTTATTCTTTGTTTTCTTTGTTTTCTTTGTTCTTTCTAACTCAATCTAACGCCCTATCTTTACGTAATCTCTTTGCCAACTCTTTCACAAACGCATTTATTGAATGCGTCGTTGATTTCGTCCTATGAAACGATACCTGTAAACTAACCTAACCTGCAATGGAATCCTTGTCCGCTCAAAATTCCTTGTTCCATTTAGTCGACCTTTCAGAATCCTACACAGAGGAGTGTAGTTCTTACGAACTTACACAAGGGGTAACAAGACCTGTAGCCGAAAAACCACCTACCCCACGACCGAAGTATCACATTTGGCCACCTCCGAAACCGATCGAGGATATAACTTATCCTACTGCAAGTCCATTATACATTGATCCTAATCCTGCTCTTGACCGGCGCTCTCGAGAGAGAGGTGTGAGTATCGAGGGAAGCATTGAAAATCAGAGTAGAAGAAACAGCTTCGTTGAAACATACGAGGAATCAAGAGATCGCTGTCAAATCGAATCCAACATGGATCAAGTAAGTTGCCCTGGACCTGTTTATAGGCGGGTCGAGTTATTCAGCGCAGCTAGAAAAGACACCCGGCAGACGCGCAGCGAATCAAGAGCGAGTTCGACGGATAGTATCAGAAGATCTCTGACCCCAACGCGAATCACTCAACCAATTCCTCGACCTTGGACGGCTACGGTAACCACTGGCACGAATTTATATCAACAGGCCTATCCTGTCAGTGCGCCTGAACCCCCAAAGACTTGCAGTCGCACGGTTTGTAGACGTCAAATATGTCGCCGGGAGTGCGTCTGCGAAGGATCAGGTCGAACGCAGACTACCTATCAGGAGGAAAGAAATTATCAGGAACAAATCTGTGATCCAGAGGAAAGGACTGAGGCTACACCGAAACCAGATGTGGAAGTTTATACGTGTGTACGTTTACCGCACTCACATTCGAGAACAATCGAAACACGAACGAACACAAGAGAAAGCGAGGTTGACACGGACACTGAAGTTAGAGACTTGTCGAAACTCGTGCCGCCAGACGTGGCTGTGTGTCCGAAAGGTATCGATGGCGAACACGATCTTTACACGGAGACGGAAGAAAAGGATGTAGGTGATTTGCATATAAAGAAAACAACGACGTACGAAAAAACTGTAGAACTGGTTTCTCCAGACGCGGAATTGAAATCGTGCGCGACTAAACAAGAGCGAGAACCTAAGCAGGTGGAGCAAACACGGTGGGAACAAACAACTCAAAGAAGGTCAGCTGCACTTGATCGGGAAGTGGAAGACATTTCAAGTCATCGAAGTGTAGTTGAATCGACAGATTGTCTGACATCGAGAATTGATACTCAACAGTTGATGGAACAAGCGAAAAGAGACGAAGAAGAGGCTCAGCAAAGAAGACAGGAAGAAGAGAGAAGGCAGAATGAAGAATGCGAGAGAAGGCAACGAGAAGAGGAAGAAAGAAAACGATCGGCGGCAGAAGAGAGAAAGCAAAGGCAAGAGGACGAAAGGAGGCGAGAAGAGGAAAGAAGACAGCAGGAACGAGCAGAACAGCAAAGGCAAGAGGAAAGAGAAAAGAATCAGAAACGGGTCTGCTTCAGCGAAGAGCGAGAATTTATTTGTCAAGAGACACGCTGTCCTAGGGAGAGAATTGTTGATATCCAGATGGAAGATGAAGGACCGAAAGAACACATAATAGACATAGAAGTAGAAGGACACCCTAAGGAGCGTATTATTGATATTAAAATAGAACAAGATGAGCCTGCTTGCGAATGTCTGAGGATGTCTGAGGTGAGGGAAGACATCAATATTCAAGATGATCAGGAACAGAGACGCAGAAGTTTGCGTGAACAAGTACAAGTTCATAAAAGCTTAAGAGATCAACAAGCTCCCGAAAAGCGACAAAGTCAGACACTGCAGGAACGTCGACTTTGTACAAAATATGGGCAAAATTCTCAGGAATCGCAAAACGCAACAGAAACATGCAGGAAGCAAGTGCAGTTCATCAGTCAGTCTGACAGTGGTCCACGAACACTTCCTCCTTCCAGTATTAAAAATACTATTCCGAAAGAATGGAAGTCTGAAATGGTAAAGGCATTAACAACAGCACCGGCTCAATCGTACTGTTCACTTAGTAAAGATGATAGTGGATGCAAGGAGGTCTACACTCACCAGGTTACATATGAAGAAACTTGTCAATGTACATGTAAAAAGCCTTCACTGCCTCCGCTACCACAGCAGAACAGACCCGTATCCCCATTTCAATCAGCTTTAACTACTGCACCTGAAAGACCTTATACTCCATTAGGTGAAGATGTTAATCCTTGTAGAACATGTAGTCGCAGGTCGCAAACTCCAAGTGCACCCTCTGCTAATGACGGTTATTGCGCACCCGCCCAGCTTCTTTTCAGCGAAAATAGAGAGGTAGTTCAAGAGCGAAAAAGACCACAAGGACCTCAACCCCTACCGACTCCTCCACCAGACTATCGTCTACGAGATTCTTCAAGATCACCATCTAGATCTCGGCCAGGCACACCTGGAAGTCGTTCCACATCGGCTGGTCTGAAGAAGCCTGATACGATTCCTATCTACCAGCAGCACTTAGTTGCTATGCAAAAGGGACCCGTAGAAGGTCATGCCTACGATCCCAGTAGGACTCCAACTCCTTGCTCGCGATCAAAATCTCCCGCACAAGGTCCGCCTTTCGCCCCGGCTTGTTTTATAAAAGCGCAAGCTCCCAGGATCAGAGACAAGACTCCGCCATGCAGGAACTCGTCTCAAGGTCAAAGTTCTGCGCCGAAAACAGAACAGGAATGTGTCTGCTATCACTATGACGAGAATACTCCTGCGGGTCATACTCACACAGATTATCGTTGTACTAAGTGCGTTACCTATTCAGAGGATGAAGAAGGTAGCCATACTCATATTAGAGAACAAAAAGTACAGCGAGTAACCGAAAGCCCAACTCCTCCGACTGATTGTTACCTCAGTCGAAGCAGCAGTGTCTCTCCTTCCCTGCCATGTCCTTCGACACACGAAAGCGTATCGCAAAGGATTCAAAGGCAGGGCGTGCGTGTTTTACCCCCTTGTAGTACGAATTTATCGGAAGTACGTCGAATTCGTCATGAAGTAGTGGAAAAGCCAGCCAAACCACCGTGTTCCAATTCTGGCGTAACTATAGTGCCCTGTCGAGCAGTCTCAGAAGGTGGTTCAAAAACTGGAGTCGTCGTAGTGCCGTGCGATGGTTCTGCATCATCCTGCGACCGATCAGGTATCTGTGTTACGCCAACCCTGGATCGCCAAGGCGTTTGCGTATCACCAGGTCATGATCTTTCCAGCGGAGGTTGTGGGCAGTCCTCGGTGCGCTCAGGTGGTTGTAGCATTGATGCTGGTACCTGTTCGGGATCAGGCGTCTGTGTGACCCCATGTGGCGATGGCTCATTTTGCGTCGCGCCCTGTAGCGTTTCTGGAGTGTCCTCTGTCACGTGCCCGAAGTCAATTCTGAAAGGGCAATGTGATCAGAAGAGTCTTCCCTACCCGCAGATTCCTCTGCCCAACGAAGAACCTAAAAAATTCTGTAGTAGTTGCCCGCTTTCGCAGACTCCTTCAAAACCCGACGCTTGCAGCAGCTTTCAACCCATCCACAAGCCTCGCACTAACCTAGGTAGTCAGCTTACGCAACTGACTACGCTGAACAGGGTGAAGCCACCCAACGTCCAGTTATATAAACCACAACCAAAAACCCAGACTCAAACCCAAAGCCAGACCACTACATCCCAATACCTCTATCAATCTCAATCAATCCAAAGTAAAACCCAATCCCAGACCCAGTCAAAATGCCCGATTAGTAAAACCCAAAGTTTAGTAGACCCACCAAATTTGTCATCCCTCCCGGATTTAGGTGCCGGAATCGGCGGTCTTGGCAGCAACAAGAGCGGATCTTTCGCCGGAAGCAGCGCACCAAAACGTGGAAAGGGCATCCTGAATCAGGCTAGTGGTGCTGGATCGCGTGTACCACTTTGTGGTCGCTGCAATAGTTACGTCAGGTACAAAACGAGGGAATATTTTGTATTCCCGTGGAATTGCTGTGGTCGTGCTATTCGTGATTTTTACTATATCTAGAAACGCATGAAGATTTAACAACTCATTTTCCCTTGTTTAAGCGTTTCTATTTCTCTTTAATTTAAATATTGTTTCAGCTTTTTCTTCAATAAGGAATGTATAGGACTGACTTTTTCGCTTTTGCATCTTCACGCTGAATTTTGATGTAATGCATTTCAGTTGTAGGAGCAAGTTTTTATTAAGAGTACACATGTTTTGCGATTTTTACTAACAAACTGTTTTGTTGCATGCTGTCTACAGCTAATGGAGATAATACTAACCACAACTCGAATGACCAGGCTTTAAAACCAGTGTGTTGCCGTTGTAACACAGAAATCAAAAGGTTTGTACCTGTTTGAAATGTAGTAATTTTGAGCGTTTATTACTTCATATGGAAAATGTCTTACCCGTACTAAAACTTTAATGCTGTAGTGATGATGAATATAGTTATCTCCCTTTCAACTATATAATTTCTAGGAGCGTGCAAAAACCCGAAAGTGCTTTTCGTGTCGGGTTTGGGTTTTCGCTTACGGTTCTCTGTCACTTTTGCGCAGCTTAACTGTTTTAAATCTTTTTCATTTGAAAAAAGGTGTTTATTGCTTGGCGGTTGAATAGTATACATTGAAATTAAAATAAAGTTACACCAGCTTATCTTTTTTATTCAAACAAAAAATAAATAAAAATATATAGCCCGAAACTAATTAATTACCAGAAAATTGTCAAAATCCCGAGAGCTTGAAACCGACCCGAATCAAACCCCAATCGTTCGAGGTCAACTTGTCCAATGACAGTTCGGCTTTCGGCGTTTTGCACACCCAAGGACCCATAAGCCTGACTCGAAATTTGTAGCCGAACTTAAGTTTACGGAATAGGTCAACTTCTTTAAGCTGGTTCGCAAAATTAAAAGTTTTTAAAATAAATCAAACTTACGGGCCAGCTCAAAAGTTAGCTAGATTTGTATGCAAGTACATGTTAGGGGTTTTTGGTTCACTAAATCTAATTTTTCAAAACCTAAATAAAAATTTTCAATCTGGAAAAAATGTGCACAAAAAATACATATTTCAAATGGAGATATACCATTTTTCCCATCACAGCAGCAGTAATTTTATTAAAACCTTATTTTCGTAGAAACACCTGTGAATCACAATTTCTTTAAGAATATATTTTCTTTGTAACTTGGTGCATCTGTATACAAATCTACATGAATCTTTCAGAGGACCGTTTATCACAGCTTTGGGACAAATTTGGTGCCCTGAACACTTCGTCTGCGGAAATGCACAATGCAGTCGTGGTTTGCAAGACATTGGTTTTGTAGAAGAAAAGGGACAACTTTACTGCGAGTACTGTTTCGAGAAGTACATTGCACCACCTTGCAATAAATGTGGCGGCAAAATCAAAGGCGTAAGTATCCATTTTTTTAACAAATTAAACTTCTTGCAACATAATGAATATTATTTTAATACTGAATTTTCTCTTTTATAGCGACACGTTCCATTGCATTAAAATTCTCAAAAAATAAATTATTTAATTTGAATCTAAATAAAATTATAAGAATTAATACTGTTTGAAATTTGGATTAAAAATAGATTGAATTGTAGAATGTCGGGTCGGACAATTGTGTAATTCTGTTCAAGGGATGTCTTTAGGACAAATTTCAATCTTCAAAATAATATTTCAATTGGTTTAAATTAATTCTTAGACTACCCTTTTTTGATAAAATCCCTATAGTATCATGAATGACTACTTACATTAAATATTTTTTAAAGTATTGATAGTAAGAGAAATTTAAAGAAGCAAACGAAAAATGAAACATAGGCGGGACAAAAGTTAATAGTTACTCAAACTAATTTAAAGAAGCATCAAAATGTAGTGATAAAGGGTTTAATTTGAAGTAATTCATCGTAAAATATCAATTATAAGGCTGGATTAACTGATTCATGTCGCTACGTTTATACATTCAAATGGGTGAGTCAAATGGCTGGTGTTGTGAATGCTATAAGCATTTTGTTCGTGGTTCTCGTTTAAATAGAAAATATAAAAATCATTTTATTGTACCTCATCCATAAAAATTATCATCTAGTTCGTTTATACGTTTTCGTTAATTTCGTCTCTAGATTTTCTTCTAACTTAAGTGTCGCCTTCAGTATGTACCATTATTGTAATTTATATCACTGTGAGCATATATGTATTTGTATTGCACATAACAAATATTTTTATTGAAGTAAATTTTAAATGTTGGAATTGTCTTCTCAGGATTGCTTGAATGCAGTTGGAAAGCAGTTCCACCCTGAGTGCTTCAACTGCTCTCATTGTGGAAAGCTCTTCGGAAACAGTCCCTTCTTTTTAGAAGATGGATTACCTTACTGCGAAAACGGTAAGCATATAATTGTATATCCTCATGTATAAATATTTAAAAAAAAAGTATTTGACTAAAGAATCACCCCCTAATGAGTAATTTATGAATCATTCTAGATTGGAACAATCTCTTTACGACCAAATGTTTTGCCTGTGGATTCCCCGTAGAAGCAGGAGACCGCTGGGTCGAGGCTCTTAACAACAATTACCACAGTCAGTGCTTCAACTGTACGGTAAGAATTCTGTCTAAAAACCTTCAATGCCTATACAATTTAGATTTCTATTCAATAAGAAATAATAATCTGTTAACGAAAACTTGACGAATTTCTAATACATTTTTTTCAGATGTGCAAAAAGAACCTTGAAGGCCAGAGTTTCTACGCGAAAGCCGGTCGTCCATTTTGCAAAAATCATGCGCGTTAACGATGTGCCGAACTCTAATTAAACCAAAAAAAGTAACTACGACACCGAAAACTAAAATTATTCGATATCAATTATTATAAACTTTTGATCTTCTCTTCGTTTCTTTTGACCAAAAGTCGATTACACTAACACACTGCGACTTTGCACGCTGAACCCGTTGACGCAATCGGTATCGAAAAGAGCATCTTGTTTTCATTAATTAATTTATAAACGAAAGACACTCTGACACGCAAAGGTCGTCGAAAAACTGTACAAGGTGCACTTGACATTTCATGAAAATATCCGGAAGGTCAGGGCCATTGCGATTTGACGGAAATGTAAGTAATTCAGTTTAATATTGTATATTTTTTTAAGTAGTATGAACATACCCACGTGACATAGAAAAGGCATTTATGATTGGCGGAAAAATTGACGCATGTTGTTCGACCAATTATGATTTCAGTAGATCTTGTAAAATTGTAAACACGTTATATTTATAAAATCATTACCAGAGAAACGAATGTCAATATATTTTATATTTGTACAAGTGATGAAGAAGACGTATACACAATTGCCTTAGCGTGGGTCGCTGGATTCGTTAGCAAAGGTTACCGAAATTTGTGCCATCTTCGAGCTATGTCAAAGCACAGTCATAATAAAAAGCTTTGGCACAGTTTTGCCAGTAGGAAGATAATATAAAATTAGCTTTTAAGTTACAGTTAAGCTGCGTAAACTATGCTATAATATTAAGAGACAGGAAAAAAGAATGAATGAACGAGAGCGTGAATGACGGAGTGTGATAACAAGAACAGGATTATCAAACTCGTCCGACGCTTGCTTCTACAATCAGATCGAGTCAATGTTATACGTCTGAGCACGGATCGACAATCTTCGCAAGAAGAGTGTACAATTATCTCTGTATCTGTGGCGTTTGCTGCTTTCAAATAAAGTACATGAATGAGTATCTTCTTTTTCAAAGAAAACTTATTATCAAGACTCTTCTACTGAAATGTAGGTTTACGGATTACTATAAACCTGAAACCCAAAGCTCTATTGGTTCGGATCGTTTCGGGTTCAAGTCAACCGGAAAAACTTCCAACCGACGGGAACCAAAGTTTCGGTTTTTTTTGCGCAACCCTAGCTACATTAACATGATCGAATTCTAAAACAGAAAGATATTATAGCTGCATTCTTCGCACCCACATCTTTAACCCCTCTCCTGTTCTGAAATTATTTGAAATGAGTACAAATTTAATTTGTTTCAATTTCCATTCTCGAGACAATACCAAAGTCTAAGCAAGGATTCCTTTCCGACTGATTTCGAACTAGTTCTAGATCGGCAAGCAATTACCGAATCTTAATAAAATACAGAAAGTTTTGACTTTCGGTAACTTTAAACTAGCTTACTTTACGACGCATGGCGTAACCAACTGGCGGCTAGGATGGAGAAGAATTTAAAAGAGGTTTTGGATTGTTTTTTGATTAATTTGGATTGGGTACATGGATTAAAGATTAAAAAGTCAATATGCATAAGCCTCCGTCGTTCTGATTCAGCACTCGCATTGGAAAATAATTTAAAAATGTAGTAGCGAATTGGTTTTCGAATGATTTGGATTGAACTTGATACTAACGTATATAGATTAAGAAGGAATAAAAATACTGCATAATGCCACTTGGCTGCATAGGATTGAATTTTGAATTGACGCAAGGATTGAGAAGGATTAAAAAAATTCTTCGGATTCGTTCAGATTGGAACGAATACAGAATTCGAAATGATTTTCATATTTGAAACCTTCGCATTAGTTGGGAATGATTGTCGGGAGACAAAACGACAATGATTCAATCGGCGATTAGACAACAATTTTATTTTATTATTATCATATGGCATAATGTGATTACAACTATCTGCTCTGTTACTAGCTGCTACCTTTGCTTTCTTCAAAATTCTTTATCTGTTTTTACCGGTTTCTGCTATGATCTTTACTAAGGGTGAAAAAACCCATATTTGAAACTTGATTGATGTGATGCTTGAAGCTTTTTTCAAAGAGTAAATGGATGGAATGCAAAGGCCATTGAATAAAATGGGATGCAATATCTAAAAAATAAAATGTCTACGACAGTAGTTACTAATATACAACGATAATTGTCGGAACTATAACGTACACCTGACACAGGATAACGTTTTGTCAGCGGCTCTACATCGATTTGTCATTATAACAACTTCATGGTACCTCCTGCCCACGAAGAAGGGATTTCAGATCCATAAACACGCAACGTCTTCCCTTCGAACCTTTTCCATTCAAATAAGAGAAAAAAAAACGAAATCATTACCTGTACGAGCGCATATCGACACAAAGACATCGATCAATATATATCAATAATATTATAGGGAATTTGAAATGTCCAAAGGTTCAGTCAGGTCATAATTAAGAGGGATTAAAATGCTATATTTGATCGAATTATTTAAGCCAAGCAGAAAAATGTGTACTTGACCACCGAAAGTCATACAGTCGAATATTCAAGCTGTCCCAATACGGGACATCGGAAATCTTCAATCTGTATTGCAAATTTGTAGCACCCTCTCTTATGAACAATCACTGATTTTAGGCGCGTAATTATTATTTCTGAAATCCCCTTTATAAAAAAAGAAGATTTTTTTCTTACAAACTTTTTGTTCCATCATATATTTCCCAATTCAATTTTCGAGCTTTTCTTTCATTATTATATAATTATTGTTAAAATAACCTTCTTTGACTTTTGTTTGTTTATCGTGTCGTGCATACGGCACTTTATGATGCTGCGTGTGCAATATTTCGTGAGACAACTATGAAATTAATCGAAGGATAGTCTTCGAGAATTCTCGAGATCGAGAGAGCAAGGAAAGGGTTAGAATAGAGTTTTTACCATAAAATTTATTTTTAAATTAAGCAAAAATAGTATATTACACTACAAGGGCCGAAAGTTTGACATTCGTGCACTGCGCGCTATGATGCCCGAGGCGAAGCCGAGGGCATCATGTAGCGCAGTGCAGGGCTGACAAACTTCTGCCC
>JAAAKG020207091.1:0-22920 GCA_010014905.2 Druon quercuslanigerum | reverse complement strand
AATTTAAATAGATGTAAAGTAATATTTTTTGGTTCGGAATTAAACTATTTTCTTAAAAAAATCTTTATGGATGCGTTCAACTGCTTTTTTTAAACTCTTAACATTTGAAATTCAGTAATTTTGAAAGTGAAGTGAATTATTTCTTAAATTATTTAACTTTTCTTTTTAATTTTTAGAACTCTCATCATAAAAAAATTGTTATGGATTTTTATATACTTTTTCAGGGCAAGTCCATATTCGAGACAAGACGATACAAGACTCTAGACGAGACGAGTCAATACTCAAGACGAGACAAGTCAAGACTCAAGATAAGACTCTAGAGGCCACGAGACACAAGTTAAGACGAGTAGATGCTCGAGATGAAACATGACCTAAGGCGATACAAGACTTAAAACGAGACAAGATCCAAAACGAGACAAGACGAGGCGAGATACCTCAAAATCTTTAAAAACCTTCGAAATTTGTCGAGAAAAGTCCAGAGGAGACCACAAAGAACTAAAAGATCTTGTCTCGTCTTGAATTTTTTTCTCTCTCATCTGGACAAAACCCAAGACGAGACGAGACTCAATACAAGACTAGGAAATACTTAAGACGAGACGAGAATCAGGACGTGACAATGTAATTTAATATCTTGAAAGAATTTGAAAATTTTTCTCGTCTCGTGTCTCGTCTCGTATTGAGTCTCGTCTCGTATTGAGGCAGAACGCAATATAACACAAGACTCAAGATCAGACAAAATAAGTTCAAATCTTTAAAATACTTCAAAATATCTTTCACACAAGACGAGACGAGACAAGAAGAATCGAGGATAACGTCGTATCCTCTTGTCTCGTCTTTAGTCTCGTCTCAAATTTTTTAAAGAATCAAGACTAAACGAGAAAAAATTAATACAAGAAATAACTAAATGCGAGACAAGGCACAAGACAAGATAAGCCTTTTTTTGTCTTGAATTGTCTCGTATCGAGTCTCGTAAAAAAATTACGACGAAAAAAGAGGAATTTTTAAGAAAACAGTTATCATCAATATTCATAGCAATATTTTCTTGATTCAATAATAATTCTTTTGTCACTATGATGCTAGTTACTGATAAAAATGTTTAAAAGCTTCAATCAATTATTTGATCCAGTTGAAGCGAGGAAAACACCAGCTTATGGAAAACCGTCCAAGCTAAAAAGTTTGATTTATCGCTGAACACAATATTTGCATTAGATTGCCATTAGCCGTCACGGGTGAAGCTGTTTTTCCAACTTGGACGTAAACACGATATACTAACACACTCAAGAAAAAAAATGTAAAAAAGTGATAAAAAGTAGATCTATAATATTCCTAGTGATGTAAAAAATATTTTCTTTTAGGTCGATTCGTCGGATCAAAGGAACGCACGCGCGGATTCGCACGTGCTCGTTAACGGGACAAGGATGATCGGCATGTGACACAAGAGGCTTTCTGGTCACCGTAAAATGCGGTGCCACCATTCCAACCCAGAAATCAAACTTTTTTATGACAAACAAAAAATACTGCCACGAGCCATTTCAGAAAGGACGAGAGGACACAATTAGGGAAACTATTTTACAAACTTTAGGTTTTTTTGCCTAAAATTCGATCAAAACTAATGTTAGTATTATATTAAGTATACTAAAAAAAGTTAATTTTAACAAAAATAATTAATTTAAAAAAAGGGAAAGGCGAAAAAACGGGAAAAAAGATTTCTGAAAAACATTATTGAATCCTCAATAAAATAGATACTATAGATATTTTTTTAACCAAAAATGTAATCGTCAACATTTCAGTTTCAAAAATTAATTATTAACAAGAAAATAGAATCTTCTAACTAAAAATTTAATTCTTTACAAAATAGTTCAATTTTGGTAAAAATAGATAAAGTTTTTAACCAAAGAGATAATATTTTAACCAAAAAAGATAATTTTTCAACCAAAAATGGAATCATTTTATTTTTTAGTAGAAAACTTAATTTTTAGCATACAAAAAAATGCGTTTTTTAAAATATGAATTTTCAACCAAAAATTGAACTTTAACCAAAAACGAAACACTCAAATTTGTGATTAAAGAATTACCCTTAAAGAAATTTATTTTAAGGCGAATGATTAATCAAATGATTTCAGTTTAAAAAATAAATCTTCAATAAAAAGGAAAAAAATTTTCAACTTGTTTTATTTAAACAAAAAAGATGATTTTTCCACCTAATATTTGAACCCTTAACCAAAAAAACGAATTTTTAACAAGCACGGTTAATTTTTAATCATAAAAAATAAATTTTTAACTCAAAAATTGATTTTCAAACTAAAAAGATTATTTTTTTTAAACAAAAATGGAATCTTTAACTTAACAGTTTAGAAAATCAATTGTTAACTACAAAAACGAAGTTTAAATTAGATATATTTCACCAGGCAAGACAAATTTTGTACAAAGTAATTCAGTGACAAAATAAAAAGATGAGTTTTCCATGATAAAAATTTATTTTGTACACAAAAAGTATAATTTTCAACAAAAACACATGAATTTGTTACAAAAAAAAAACATTTAATTAAAAAAAATTATTTGATTAAGAAAATTGTATAAAAAACAACTTTTAAGAAAATAGTTGAATTTTCAACCAAAATAGTGAGTTACAAAAATAATTTCTGAAACTAGTAAATTATCATGATATAAAATAAAGTATTATTTAAAAATCTCAAAAATATTAAATTTCAATATCTACTTCGTTGCAAATTTACTTAACTTTTATTCAATTTAATTAACTTTAATTTATTTAACTCCTTTTCTAATAAGTACTAAACAAATTCGACTTGCAAAAAGTCTCCTTAATAACTCATAACTCCTCTTATAAAAGTGCCTCATAACTCCTCCTGTAAAAATGGCTCGTAACTCCTGTTGTAAAAGTAGCTCCTAATTCTTCTTGTTATAAACAGACTCATCTTTCAGAACGCTCTTTATGAAAGTGGCTTAAAACTCCTCTTTTAAAACTGTCTTGTAGAAATCCCTCCCCTTGTGCAGTAATAAATCCTAACTCCTCATGCAAAAAAATGTTAGAAGTAGCTCAAAACTCATCTTATCAAAAAATGACGCATTTTTCAGAACGCTTTTTGGCAAAAATGTCTTATAACTCCTTTTGTTGAAAATAACTCATAAATCAGAAGTCCGCTTGGTAATTTAGTTTCTAACTACTTTTCAAAAAATGAGTCGAAGTTCACTAAGTTTATTTTCAAAAGTTTCTCATAACTCCTTTTGTTGAGAATAACTCGTAACTCCTCTTGTAGAAGTAGCTCCGAACTTCTATTTGTAAGTTAGCTCATAACTACTCTTGTAGAAGTATCTCAGAACTTCTATTTGTAAATTAGCTCATAACTCGTCTTGTAGAAGTAGCTCAGAACTTCTATTTGTAAATTAGCTCATAACTCGTCTTGTAAAAGTAGCTCAGAACTCATCTTATTAAAAAATAACTCATTGCTCAGAATACTTTTAGAAAAAGTGTCTTATAACTCCTCTTGTTGAAAGTAGCTCATAAATCCTCTATTAAAAGTAGCTGAGAAATGCTTTTGATAAATTAGTTTCTAACTTCTCTTGAAAAATGACTTGCGGCTCATTAAATTTATTTTCAAAAGTTTCTCATAACTCCTGTTGTTGATATTAACCATAAAACCTCTTGTAGAAAAAGCTTCAAACTCCTATTTATAAATTAGCTAATAACTCCTCTTGTTGAAAATAACTCATAACTACTCTTGTAGAAGTAGCTCAGAACTCATTTTATCAAAAAATGATGCATTGCTCAGAACCCTTTCGGCAAATGTATCTCATAACTCCTCTTGTTGAAAATAGCTCATAAATCCTCTGGTAGAAGCAGTTCAAAACTCCTCTTGGTGAATTAGTTACTAACTGCTCTTCAAAAAATAACTCGCGGTATATTAGGTTTATTTTCAAAAGTTTCTCATAACTCCTCTTGTTAATAATAACTCATAACACCTCTCGTAGAAGTAGCTCAGAACTCCTATTGGTAAATTAGCTCATAACTACTCATGAGAAAAATGATTCGCGGTTTATTTTTAAAAGTTTATCATAACTCCTCTTGTAGAAATTGCTTCGAACTCCTCTATGTAAATTAGCTCACAGCTTCTCTCCTAATATAGCTCATAACTCCCCTTGTTGAAAGTAACTCATTACTCCTCTTGTAGAAGTAGCTCAGAACTCATCTAATCAAAAAATGACGCATTTTTCCGAACACTTTTGGCAAAAGTGTCTGATAAATCCTCTTAAATAGCTCATAAATCCTCTGGTAGAAGCAGTTTAAAACTCCTCTTGGTAAATTAGCTCATAACTACTCATAAAAAAATGACTCGCGGTTTATTAGGTTTATTTTCAAAAGTTTGTCATAACTCCTCTTGTAGAAGTAGCTGCGAACTCCTATACATAAATTAGCTTACAGCTTCTCTTCTAAGTTAACTCATAACTCCTCTTATTGAAAATAACTCATTAATCCTCTTGTAGAAGTAATTCAGAAATCTTTACTTGTAAATAAGCTCATAACTCCCTTTTCTACGACAGCTCATAACTCCACTTGTTGATAAAAACTCATAACTTCTCTTGTAGAAGTAGCCCAGCAGAACTCATAAAAAAATGACGCATTATTCAAAACACTTTTGGCAAAAGTTTCTTATAACTTCTCTTGTTTAAAATAGCTCATAAAGCTCAGAAGTCCTCTTAGTAAATAAGTTACTAACTGCCCTTCAAAAAATGACTCGCGGTTAATTAAGTTTATTTTCAAAAGTTTCTCATAACTCCTCTTGTTGATAATAACTCATAACACCTCTCGTAAAAGTAGCTCAGAACTCCCCTCGGTAAATTACCTTATAACTACTCATGAGAAAAATGATTCTCAGTTCATTAGGTTTATTTTAAAATGTTCATCATAACTCCTCTTGTAGAAGTAGCTTCGAACTTCTATTTGTAAATTAGCTCTTAACTACTCTTGTAGAAGTAGCTCAGAACTTTTATTTATAAATTAGCTCATAACTCGTCTTGTAGACGTAGCTCAGAACTCATCTTATAAAAAATAACGCATTGCTCTACTAAAAGTAGCTCAGAAGTCCTGTTGGTAAATTAGTTCCTAACTACTCTTTAAAAATGGCCCGCGGTTCATTAAATTTATTTTCAAAAGTTTCTCATAACTTCTGTTGTTGATATTAACCATGAAACCTCTTTCATGGTTAATAACTCCTTTTGTTGAAAATAACTCATAACTCATCTTGTAAAAGTAGCTCAGAACTCATCTTATCAAAAAATGATGCATTGTTCAGAACCCTTTCGGCAAATGTATCTCATAACTCCTCTTGATGAAAATAACTCATAAACCCTCTGGTAGAAGCAGCTCAGAACTCCTCTTAGTAAATTAGTTCCTAACTACTCTTGAAAAATGACTCGCGGTTCACTAGGTTTATTTTCAAAAGTTTCTCATAACTCCTTTTGTTGAAAATAGCTCGTAACTCCTCTTGTAAAATTAGCTTTAAACTCCTCTTGGTAAATCAGCTCATATTTCCTCTTCAAAGCTAGCTCATAACTTATCTTGTTAAAAATAGCTTATATCTCCTGTTGTAAAAGTAGCTCGGAACTCATCTTATCAAAAAATGACGCATTGTTCAGAACACTTTTGGAAAAAGTGTCTTATAACCCTTTTTGTTGAACAAACTCATAAATCCCCTAGTAGAAGTAGCTCAGAAGTCCTCTTGGTAAATGAGTTACTAACTACTCTTCAAAAACTGACTCGCGGTTCATTAGGTTTATTTTGAAAAATTTCTCATAACTCCTTTGGTTAAAAAAAACGCATAACTCTTCTTGTAGAAGTAGCTCAAAACTCATCTTATCAAAAAATGACGCATTGTCCAGAACACTTTTGGCAAAAGTGTCTCATAACTCCTCTTGTTGAAAATAGCTCATAAATCCTCTGATAAAAGTAGCTCAGACATCCTCTTGGTAAATTAGTTACTAAATACTCCTCAAAAATGATTCACGTTTTAATAAGTTTATGTTCAAAAGTTTGTCATACCTTCTCTTGTTGAAAATAATTCATTGTTCTTCTTGTAAAAGTAACTCCGAACTCCACTTAGTAAATCAGCTCATATCTCCTCTTCTAAGTTAGCTCATAACTTCTTCTCTTGAAAATAGCTTCTAACTTCTCTTGTAGAAGAAGCTCAGAACTCATCTTATCAAAAAATGAGGTACTGTTTAGAACACTTTTGGCAAAGTGGCTTATCAATACTCTTGTTTAAATAGCTCATAAATCCTCTGGTAGAAGAAATTCAGAACTCCTCTTCGTAAATTAGCTTATAACTGCTTATTTAAGATAGCTCATAACTTCTCTTGTTGATAAAAAACTCATAACTTCTCTTGTAGAAGTAGCTCAGCGGAACTCATCTTACCACAAAATGACGCATTGTTCAGAACGCTTTCAGCAAATTTGTCTTATAACTCCTTTTGTTGAAAGTAGCTCATAAATCCTCTAGTAGAAACTAGAGAACTCCTCTTTGTAAATAAGTTACTAACTGTTCTTCAAAAAATGACTGGCGGTTTATTATTTTTATTTTAAAAATTTTCTCATAACTCTTCTTGTTGATAATAACTCATAACAACTCTCGTAGAAGTAGCTCATAACTCCTCTTAGTAAATTAGGTCATAACTATTTATAAGAAAAATGACTCGCAGTTTATTAAGCTTATTTTCAAAAGTTGGTTATAACTCCTCTTGTAGAAGTAACTCCGAACTCCTCTATGTAAAGTAGCTCACAACTTCTCTCATAAGATAGCTCATTACTTCTGGTGTTGAAAATAACTCATAACTCCTCTTGTAGAAGTAGCTCAGAACTCATCTTATCAAAAAAATACGCATTGTTCAGAGCACTTTTAGCAAAAGTCTCTCATAATTTCTGTTGTTGAAAATAGCTCATAAGGCTCATAGGTCCTATTGGTTAGTTTTGTTCTAAATACTTTTCAAAAAATGACTCGCCCTTTATTAAATTTATTTTCAAAAGTTTCTCATAACTCCTCTTGTTGATAATAACTCATAACACCTCTCGTAGAAATAGCTCATAACTCCTTTTAGTAAATTAGCTCATAAATACTCATGTGAAAAATGACTCGAGGTTCATTAAGTTTATTTTCAAAAGTTTCTCATAACTCCTCTTGTAGAAGTAATTACGAACTCCTCTTTGTAAATTAGATCATAACTCGTCTTCTAAAATAGCTACCAACTCCTCTTGTTGAAAATAACTCATAAATACTCTAGTAGAATTAGCTCAGAACTCATCTTATCAAAAAATGACGCATTGTTCAGAACACTTTTGGCAAAAGTGTCTCATAAATCCTCTTATTGAAAATAACTCATAAATGCTCTGGTAGAAGCAGCTCAGAACCCCTCTTGGTAAAATAGTTACTAGCTACTCTTCAAAAAATGACTCGTAGTTCATTAGGTTAATGTTCTAAAGTTTCTCATTATTCCTCTTGTTGATAATAACTCATAAGACCTCTTGCAGAAGTAGCTCAGAACTCCTCTTATTAAATTAGCTCATGAGAAAAATGACTCGCGGTTCATAAAGTGTATTTTCAAAATTTTTTCATAACTTTTCTTGTAGAAGTAACTCAGAACTCATTTAATCAAAAAATGACGCATTTTTCAGAACGCTTTTGATAAAAGTGTCTCATAACTTCTATTGTTGAAAATAGGTCATAAAGCTCAGAAGTCCTCTTGGTACATTAGTTACTAACTGCTCTTCAAAAAATGACTCGTTATTCATTAAGTTCATTATCAAAAGTTTCTCATAACTCCTCTTGTAGAAATAGTTACGAACTCTTATTTGTAAATTAGATTATAACTTTTCTTCCAAGATAGCTCATAACTCCTATTGTTAAAAATAACTTATAAATCCTATTTGAAAATTAGCTCAGAACTCATCTTATCAAAAAATGACGCATCGTTCAGAACACTTTCGGCAAAAATGTCTCATAAATCCTCCTGTTGAAAATAGCTCATTAATCATCTGGTAGAAGCAGCTCAGAACTCCTCTTAATAAATTAGTTACTATCCACTCTTTAAAAAATGACTCGCGGTTCATAAAGTTAATTTTCAAAAGTTTCTCATAATTCCTCTTGTTGATAATAACTCATAACACATCTTGTAGAAGTAGTTACGAACTCCTCTTTGTAAATTAAATTATAACTCCTTTTCTAAAATTGCTCACAACTCCTCTTGTTAAAAATAACTCATAAATAATCTAGTAGAATTAGCTCACAGCTTGTCTGATCAAAAAATGACGCATTGTTCAGAACACTTTTGGCAAAAGTCTCTCAAAAATCCTCTTGTTGGCAATAGCTCATAAATCCTCTTGTATAAGTAGCTCGAAACTCCTCTTGATAAATGATCTCATAACTCCTTTTGTTAGATAGCTCATAATTCATCTTTGAAAATGAGCTTATAACGCATCTTATAAAAGTAGCTACTAACTCCTCTTGTTAAGGTGCCACTAGATTTGATGCATTTTATCAATAAAAGGAGAGTAAATCCTTGATTTGCAGATTAGATTTGAAAAGTAGAGATACAGAATGATACACTTATCTCTGAGGAAATAAAGTTTCATAGGTGAGCGGAAACAGAAAGAGGGCAACGAACCTGGGTTCGAATAAGGAAAGACAGTACCGGATCAGCGAATGAAAGGGTTGCAGAAAAGAGTAAAGAGAAAAAAAGGACGGCGGGGGATCTTTTGCTGGAGTCCGGATCTCTGCGTAGCACGGTGGCCGGGGCATTATCATAACCACATTCTCGATGCAGACCGTGGGGCCTGGACGATACCCGGACACCCCGACCCTTTTATACTTATATGTATGAGAACACGACTGTGCATTACTTCGAGCAAAAGCGTGTATTTGCTTCTGCTTCTGCTTCTGCTTTTGCTCTTTCACTCTTCAACTCCTCCTTTTTCCACCCTCTCAATACTGCATTTGGTGCGAATCTCGGTCGCCAAGATGTATCCTTATCGATCACAGAAAACTCTTGCAAATTCCGAATCTTCTTCTTTTTGTATTCGTCAATCTAAAAAGAGTGGTACTGGCTCTGTTTTATTCTAAATCTAAGAGCAAAAATTTTGGCTCAGAAGTCTTCTTCAATATGACTTCGGCGCTAATTTTAAAAGAGAAGCCATGAAAAATTGTTCCGCCTGAAGTCCTGAGCCAGTTTTTACAAAGAAGGTTCTAAACCTTGCGTCATTTTTTCAAAAGAGGTATTAGAAGTTTATTTTTTTAAGAGGAATTATAAGCTACTTTTGAAAGAGGAGTTATGAGCAATGTTCAGAAAAACGATTATGAACGATGCGTCATTTTGTTAAAAGAGGAGTTGGAAGCGAGCCAATAGCCAATAGTTACTTATTAAGAGTGGTACATAGCCATTTTTTCAAGAGTAGTCATGAGTCATTTTTAAAAAACTTTCTGAACCTTGCGTCATTTTTCAAAAATAAGTGTAAGAATAGGGAGCTCTGAGCCACTTTTGTGACTTTTTTACAAGAGGTTATCCGAGCACTGTTTCACAAAATACGTACTGAACCTTGCGTCATTTCTTTAAATGAGGTATTAGAAGGTAATTTTGTAAGAGAAATGATAAAATAATGTTGAAAAAGGTGTTATGAGTAACGAGAATTTTTTCCAAGAGGTTTTTCGAGCTATTTAACAGAAAGCGTTGTGAGCCAGTTTTTCACAAAAAACGTTCTGAACCTTGCGTCATTTTTTTTAAAAGAGGCATTAGAAGTTAAATTTCTAAGAGGACTGATAAGATAATATTGAAAAAGGAGTTATGAGTTATGAGTAACAAGAGGTTTTTTGAGCCATTTAAAAGAAAGCGTTGTGAGCCATTTTTTTTACAAAAAACGTTCTGAACCTTGCGTCATTTTTTAAAAAGAGGCATAAAAACTTAACCTTTTTAACAGGAGTTATGAAATACTTTTAAAAAAGAAATTATGATTAACGTTCACTAAAAGTATTCTGAACAGTGCCTCATTTTTTGTAAAAGAGGCGTTTGGAGCTCTGAGCGACTTTTACCAGGAAACTTTTGTGACTTTTTTACAAGAGGTTGTTCAAGCAATGTTTCACAAAATACGTTCTGAACCTTGCGTCATTTTTTTAAAAGAGGTATAATAAGTTAATTTTGTAAGAGGAAGCTAATTTTGAAAGAGGAGTTATAAGCAACCTTCAAAAAAAGGGTTCTGAACGATGCGTCATTTTGTTAAATGAGGAGTTAGAAACAAGCCAATAGCCAATAACTACTTCTTTAAGAGTAGTTCATAGCCATTTTTTAAAGAGAAGTCATGAGCCATTTTTAAAAAACGTTCTGAACCTTGCGTCACTTTTGAAAAAGAGGTATAAGAATTTGGAGTTTTGAGCCACTTTTACCAGGTTGTCCGAGCAATTTTTCTCAAAATACGTTCTGAACCTTGCGTCATATTTTTAAAAGAGGTATTATAAGTTAATTTTGTAAAAGCAATGATAATATAATTTTAAGAAGAAAGTTATGAGTTATAAGTTATGAGTAAGGTGACTTTTTTACAAGATGTTTTTTGAGCCATTTCAAAGAAAGCATCGTGAGCCCTATTTTTACAAAAAACGTTCTGAACCTTGCGTCATTTTTTCAAAAAGAGATACTAGAAGTTGATTTTGCAAGACGAGCTTTAAGTTACCTTTGAAGAAGTAATTATGAGCCAATTTCACAATTAGAATTCTGATAATTGCCTAATTTTTTTAAAATAAGAGTTTGGAGTTACCATTGCAAGAGAAGTTCTAGGCTACTTTTACAAAGGAAGTTATGACACTTTTTTAGAAGCGTTTATCTGACAATTTATGCAACAAGATTTTGGAAGCTTGTGTCATTTTTAAACGAAATAAGCAAGGAATTATTTTTTTAAGAGTAGTTCAGAGTCATTTGTACATGAGCACGGGTGATCCATTTTTTTTACAAAAAACGTTCTGAATCTTGCGTCATTTCTTAAAAAGAGGTATAGGAAGTTAACCTTTCAACAGGAGTTGTAAAATACTTTTAAAAGAGGAATTATGATCCACGTTCACTAAAAGAATTCTGAACAGTGCCTTATTTTTTTTAAAGAGGCGTTTGGAGTTCTAAGACTCTTTTACAAAGTACGTTCTGAACCTTGCGTCATTTTTTAAAAGACGTATAAGAATTTAACCTTTTAACAGGAGTTGTGAAATTCTTTTAAAAGAAGAATTATGATCCACGTTCATTAAGAGCATTCTGAACAGTGTCTCGTTAAAAAAAAACGTTTGGAGTTCTGAGACACTTTTACAAAATACGTTCTGAACCTTGCGTTATTTTATAAAAAGAGGCATTAGAAGTTAATTTTGTAAGAGGAATGATAACATAATTTTGAAAAAGAAATTATGAGTTATGAGTTATAAGTAACAAGACTTTTTTACAAGAGGTTTTTTGAGCCATTCAAAAGAAAGCGTTGTGAGCCATTTTTTTTACAAAACATGTTTTGAACCTTGCGTCATTTTTTCAATAAGAGATACTAGAAGTTCATTTTGCAAGAGAAGCTTCAAGTTACTTTTGAAAAAGTAATTACGAGCCACGTTCACGAATAGAATTCTGAAGAATGCCTAATTTTTTTTAAACAAGAGTTTGGAGTTACCAATAAACAATGAGTTATTTTTGTAAGAGTAGTTCAGGGTAATTTTTACATGAGGACTGGTGAGCCATTTTTTTTTACAAAAAACGTTCTGAACCTTGCGTTACATTGCAAAAAGAGGTACCAGAAGTTTATTTTGCAAGAGGAGCTTTAAGTTACTTTTGAAAAAGTAAATATGAGCCAGGTTCACGAATAGAATTTTGAACAATGCCTGATTAAAAAAAAAATTGAGTAAGCATTGCACGAGAAGTTCTAGGCTAATTTTACAAAGAAAGTTATGAGACTTTTTCAAAAATGTGTATCTGACGATTTATACAAAAAAATTTTTGAAGCTTGTGTCATTTTTAAACAAAATAAGCAAGGAGTTATTTTTGTAAGAGTAGTTGAGAGCCATTTTTACATGAGGACTGGTGAGCTATTTTTTTACAAAAAACGTTCTGAACCTTGCGTTACTTTTCAAAAAGAGGTATAAGAATTTGGAGTTCTGAGCCACTTTTACCAGGTTGTCCGCGCGATTTTTCTCAAAATACGTTCTGAACCTTGCGTCATTTTTTAAAAAGATGTATAAGAAGTTAACCTTTCAACAAGAGTTGTGAAATACTTTTAATAGAGGAATTATGATTCACGTTCACTAAAGCATTCTGAACAGTGCCTAATTTTTTTAAAGAGGCGTTTGGAGTTCTGAGACACTTTTACAAAATACGTTCTGAACCTTGCTTCATTTTAACAAGAAGAGATACTTGAAGTTTATTTTGCAAGAGGAGCTTTAAGTTACTTTTGAAAAAGTAATTATGAGCCACGTTCACGTATAGAATTCTGAACAATGCCTTATTTAAAAAAAAAGAGTTTGGAGTTACCATTGTAAGAGAAGTTCTAGGCTACTTTTACAAAGACAGTTATGAGACGAGTTTATTTTTTGTAAGAGTAGTTCAGGGTCATTTTTACATGAGGACTGGTGAGCCATTTTTTTACAAAAAACGTTTTGAACCTTGCGTCACTTTTCAAAAAGAGGTATAAGAATTTGGAGTTCTGAGCCACTTTTACCAGGAAACTTTTGTGACTTTTTTACAAGAGATTGTCCGAGCAATTTTTTCCCAAAATACGTTCGGAACCTTGCGTCATTTTTTTAAAAGAGGTATTAAAAATTAATTTTAAAGAGGAACGATCAGATAATTTTGAAAAAGAAGTTATGAGTTATGAGTAACGAGACTTTTTTACAAGAGGTTTTTTGCGCTATTTTAAAGTAGACGTTGTGAGCCATTTTTTTTACAAATAACGTTCTGAACCTTGCGTCATTTTTTAAAAAGAGGCATTAGAAGTTAACCTTTTAACAAGAGTTATGCAATACTTTTAAAAGAGGAATTATGATCCAAGTTCACTAAAAGTATTCTGAACAGTGCCTCATTTTTTTAAAAATAGGCGTTTGGAGTTCTGAGCCACTTTCACCAGGAAACTTTTGTGATTTTTTTACAAGAGGTAGTCAGAGCAATTTTTCACAAAATACGTTCTGAACCTTGCGTCATTTTTTAAAATGACGTATAAGAAGTTAACCTTTCAACAGGAGTTGTTAAATACTTTTAGTAGAGGAATTATGATCCACGTTCACTAAAAGCATTCTGAACAGTGCCTTATTTTTTTAAAGAGGCGTTTGGAGTTCTGAGACACTTTTACAAAATACGTTCTGAACCTTGCGTCATTTTAACAAGAAGAGATACTAGAAGTTTATTTTGCAAGAGGAGCTTTAAGTTACTTTTGAAAAAGTAATTATGAGCCACGTTCACGGATAGAATTCTGAACAATGCCTAATTTAAAAAAAAGAGTTTAGAGTTACCATTGCAAGAGAAGTTCTAGGCTACTTTTACGAAGGAAGTTATGAGACTTTTTTAAAAGTTTTTATCTGAAAAGTTATTTAAAAAAAGTAAGTTCACAAAGTAGTTCACAGTAATTTTTAGATCAGGACTGGTCAGCCATTTTTTCTAAAAAACGTTCTGAACCTTGCGTCACTTTAAAACAAGATGAGTAACGATCTGATTTGAGAAAGGAATTTTAGAATAACGTCTACAAGAATAGTCATTAGCTATTTGGTTAAAAGCAGTTAGGAGCTAATTTTACAATGGGATCTATGAGCAACTTTTATAAACAGCATTTTGAATCATGCGTCATTCTTTAAGAGGTCTTAGAAGTTAATTTTACTAAAATTTAAAGAAATTTTGGTTTCTCTTCTCTTCTGTGATTTCTGAAACACAAAGTTTATTCATTTGCACCCAAAAAATATCGCCGAAAACAGAAGGGAATAAAAACCAGGTGATGAAGAGAGGAAGAAAAAAGAGTCCCAGTTGCAGATCGACCCTCTGCAAGGCCGTCGGCTCCTTTGGGTTTCGAGCGTAACTGCAATATTACATTATTCATGTATGCAGAATTATTTCAGGAAGCGTTTGAATATAATGCGGACACGACCGATCGGATTGACGCGCGTATTTAACCACAGGAGCCTCCGATAGGGATAGAAAGGCGTAAAAGAGGAGCTGTAGCCTTTAGCCCTGCGACTACCAAGAGCCCCGTGGGCGGAAATTCGCTTTCTTGTGAGTGCACGACATTAACATACGTGTAGCAAAATCTCCCTGTGTGGGAATTTTTTTTATACATACATGCAGGTGAGATTCTGTGCCAGCTGCTGCAACTGCTTGTACCTGTGATGTAAGGTTTGCAAACAAGTCTTATGACATGAGCAAGGTCTGGAGACTCTGGAGGAATTAAAATTGTTCATGTACTCTTCTTGTAAAAATGACTCACCAGTCTGGCTCAGAAGGCTCCAGAAAACCAGTCTTTCCATCATTTTCCTACTCTACTTCTCCTCTCTGATTTTGTACAACTGACACTCCCCTTTCTTCCACTTCTATTCTCGAGCTGTCACTTCCCCTCCTTTGCGCACGCTCATTTCCACTTGTCTCATTTTCTCTTGTTTCTTAACTTTGCCTTCCCAAACTTCTTTCCAACTCTTCTCCTCGCCTGCCCCATCACCACCTATTTTCTCCCATTTTCCTTATTTCATGTTACTTCCCCTACTCTTGTTTCCCCTCAATCCCTACGCCCCCCCTGCAATCATGCTTACTTCCACTTATACTTTCTCTTCTTTTACTTTTCTTACATCCCTCCACCGTTGCCCCTAATTTACCCTTCCTTTCCTTTATTTTTCCTACTTTCCTTTCCATCAGTTCTGCTCATTTACCCTCTGTTTCCTCCCTTTCACTTTTCTCGTTTCCTCTCACTTCTTATACTTTTCCTCTCCTCATTTTTCTTACTCCCGCTCTCCTCATTTCTCTTAATACCTTCAAACTAGCCGTCCTCCATTCCCCTCACTTACTCTACTCCTCTTACATCCCACATTCAACCACTACCCTATCCCCTATTTCCTATTCCCATTATTTGTTTTTTTTTTACTTTTTCTATTGCTTTTCTTTTCTTCCTCTTACATTTACTCGTCTTCTTTACTCTCTTCCCGTAATTTCCTCCCATTTCTCACGCTTCTCCTATCTACCTTCTCATTGTGTCCCCTCATTATCTATGCACTAAGTTTTTTCACTTCCCTTATCCTTTTCTCATTTCCTATAACTTTCTCTCAGTAGTTCTACCTTCCCTCCTTCATTTCCTCTCCATTTACCCTCCAAAAACCGTTTTCGTGATTTATCCTTATTTTACCTGCCAACACTTCCTTTCATTTTACCTCACTATCAATATTCCTACTTTCCACATTTGCCCTTACTTCTTTTATTTTTTTCTTTCCTAATTTCTCCTACTTTCTACATTCGTTATTTTCCTTAACTAAGCCTACGTGTTTTTCGCTAATTTCCCTTTGCCTATTAGACTCACCTTACTTTAAACTTAAACCCACTTTTCCACCATTATCTTCCTATAACTGATACTTTATTTTCCCTAATGCGCCTGCTCCTCTCCTCTAATTTTCTCTAAGTTCCTTTCACTTACTTCTGCTACCTACCCTCTTACTTTTTTTCTCACTCCCTATTCACTTATTCCCTTTTAGTTTTGTTTTCTTGTTTCATTTTCCATCATTTTCCTTTACTATTTCTACTTACTCACCCTCCATTTCCCCTACTTTCACTTCCCTAGCTTCTCATTTTCTCTCATTATATGTACTTCCTTTCTCCAAATTTCCCGTTTTTTCCCTACTTTCCTTTCCCTAATTTCCTTTCCCTACCTTCCTTTTCATAATTTACTCTGCGTTCTATCCTTCATCTCCTTCAAATCTTTCTACATCCCTCCACTTGCTTCTTCTTATTTCTCATACTTTACTTTCTCTCCAATTATTTATCTTCAATTCCCTCCACACACTTATACTCTCACTTATGCTCCCTCTTATTCTCTTTCTCTACTTTCCCTATACTCATTTTATCTATCCTCCCTTACTCGCTGTCATTTCCTATTATATTTGCTGCTTGGCATTTCCCAACTTTCCTTTATGAGCACTACTTGCTCTCCAATAGTTTCCCAGTATTTCCTTTTATTCTCAAACATAAATTGCCCCTTATTTCTCCTTACCATTCATATTTTTCTTCCCTACTACCTTTTCTTGTACAGCCCTTATTCACCTTTCCTTATTTCCCTTACATTGCTTACTTACCCTTCGCTCACTTATCCTCACTTCCCTTACAGACTTCTCCTCCTTTATCTCTTATCCATTTTCCTCACTTGCCCTTTACTCATTTAATCTCACTTCCCTTACACCCTTATTATTTCCTATTATTTTCCCTGATCCTCTTCCCAATTTCCCCTTATTAACCCTACTTTTCCTACCATAATTTTCCCTTAGGATTTTGGATTTTCTAGTCCTGATTTCTCCTTATTATCCCTCTTTTTCTACCCTTATTTCTCCTTACTTGCCCTCGTCACACTTTGCCTCACTTCCTATAACTGACTTCTTCTAATTCCCTTTCCATCCTTATCCTTCAGTATTCCTTTAAAAATTTTCTTTTACTTCCCCGACTTCCCTCCGCTAACTCTCCCTAATATCCCTCCCATTCTTTTCTCTCACTTCCCCTTTACTCATTTCCTTTGTCGTCCGTTACTCCTGGCTAATTTCCCATTTTTTTCTCTACTTCCACACTCCTAATTTTCTCTTGTGTTTTCTAATTTTCGATACATTGTTTCCCCTTATCATACCTACTTTTTCTTTTCTCGATTGCCCACACTTAGCCCAGTTTCAGTTTCCCTGCTTTCCTTAACTTACTTCACCTACTTCCTCTACTATCCCCCCCATGATTTTCCCTTATTATGATTACTTTACCTCCAATAATTATCACCTATTACTTCATATTACCCTTGATTTATGAAAATCCTCCTGCGACAGCAATTTATAAATCCTCTCGTAAAAGTGGTTCATAATTCTGCTCATAAAAAATTGTCACTTCTATAAAAAACCCTTTTTTGAATTAAAAAGTTTCTTTAAATTAAAAAAATATTATCTTTTACAAAGAATTTTTTTTTTGAGTGTAGAGTTTTATCTATTTTTCAGAAATACACGAACTTTGAAGAACAACATGTCAGAACAGACCCTATTAGCGCTTAAGAAAAGCTTTCTGAAAAAGTGTAAAAATGTTCTCCGTTTATTAGATCCTCTTTGAGATCAAGAATAAAATGTTTCTCACAATTGAGTTGGCATTGTGTTTTCCTTAGCTTTGCACGTGTTGCTGGGATAGTCTGCAAAAGTGGCAAAGTTCTCCAACATGGTCGGTCTTAAAAATAAAAAAAAAGATACG
The DNA here is from genome assembly GCA_010014905.2 of Druon quercuslanigerum. Taxonomy (NCBI): domain Eukaryota; kingdom Metazoa; phylum Arthropoda; class Insecta; order Hymenoptera; family Cynipidae; genus Druon; species Druon quercuslanigerum. Next base: position 5,457 of record JAAAKG020207091.1, on the reverse strand, counting down.
CATGCACACAAGTCCTGCTCGCCAATAGAGAAAACAATAGGTCCGCCGCGGCGAGAATGGAATTAGCCCAGCTGGAGTCGAAGTCGGGTTTTAACACAGGGATTCCAGCGAGCGAAATTTTACGAGAAACACGCTAATATAATTACGATATTCGCGCTCGCGTCCAACGCCGCGCCGGGCCGGATTAACAAGGCGTATCCATTGAAAGAGAGGAAAGGAAAAGGAACAGAAAAAGGTCCGACCCCTTTTTTCAACGACAGCGTTCCTCGTCTTCGAGGGGTTGAATGCTCAAATTCCCCGCGTTCCTGTCCAACCCTTTCGCGGTAACTGCTTCGTTAACTCAGTCATTTCTTTATAAAGATCATTAAGCTTCTTAAGATGTTATGACCCGTCAGGCAACACTTCCGGAAAAGTTTCCTCTTTATACGAAACTGAGCAACAGATGCTGAAGTTGCTAAATGCTGATAATAGTAACTGAATTAATGTTCGAAATGTTACTTAAAAGAAAGAGTTGAGAGGGCGACATGCACCTATAATAAGATGTTTCGTAGCCTTTTAAATTGTTCAAATCTTCCCCCTCCCTTCAAAAAATTTGGTCACCACTCCTTTCTTCTCCTGTCCTCTCTTATCTCTTATCTCCGCTTCTCCCCTATTAACTCCTTTTCACACATCTCCTTCCACATCTTCTTCCACACTTCTATCCTTCTAGCCTGCATTCTATTATGTACCCTCCCCTCTTCTTTCCTCCTTATTCATCTTGTCAACCCTCGTCTCCTCTTAACTCAGCCTCCCTTCTTTTATGCACCCTCCTCTCTTCTTTCCTCCTAATTCTTCCTTATTATTCCTCCTTATTTCACCCCTTGTCTTCTCTTAACTCTCATTGTCACCCTTCGTCTCGTCTACTCCTTACCAAATCTTGTCTCCTCTCTTCTCCTAATCTCTTGTATCCTGTTTTTTTATTTCCTCTCCTCTTATCTTGTCTTCTGCCCTGTCCTTTCCTCTCCACTTCATATATTCTTTCCTTTCACTCTGACTCTCCTTTTCACCTCTTCTTGTATCTTCATCACCACCCGGAAAAAAGTATCAGAGATGGAAAGCCGGACCCCTGACCAAAACTATAATAATTTACGTCACTGTTGCAAAACCATGAGACACTTAATAAATTACTAGAATATTTTGCAAGATTCATTTTTAAACGGTATTTCTAAAAATATATCTAGAAATACTAGAGGAACTTAAGGGATTTCTAGGCATAATGCTAGAGACACTATTGGAATTCCAAAAAAATTTCAGAAATACTACTGTGAATGTTGCTAAAAATAATAATGAGGTTACTAGAAATATTGCTATAAATACTAACGGCATTCCTTGAAATTATTTCAGAATATTTATATTGCTATAAATAGTAATAGGGTTCGTTAAATCATTGCAAGACAATGATATTCTAGATATTCTAGCAATATTAATTTAAATACTAAAAAAAATACTAAAAAATTTCCGAAATATACTAACGGTTTTTCAAAAATATTTCTGGAAGTAATACTGGAATTTTTAGAACTGGTGCTAGACATACTAGAAGGATTTCAAGAACCACTTCTAGAAAATTTTGAGTGAATCCTGGAAATGATGATGAAAATGCTGGTGGGAATGTTTAAGATATTTATGGACATACTAGAGAGATTATAGAGATTTTTATAAAAATCCCAATAAATAATAGTGGGATTATTAGAAATTTTGCATGAGATACTAGTGGGATCGACTGAAATACTAGAAGGATTTCTTTAAATTGTTCTAAAAATACTAGTGGTATTTCTTTAAATTGTTCTTAAAATACTAGTGGTATTTCATCAAGTATTTCTAATAATACTATTTAAATTCGTAGAAATAATACTAGAAATGCTAGAGCGATTTCAATATGTAATGCTAGACATGCTTGAGTAAATACTGAAAAATGCTGTTGAAAATACAGGTGAGATTGTTTAAAACTTTTATATAAATAAAAAACTATAGAGATTTTTAGAAACAAAGTCAGAAAGAATAGTGGGATAACTAGAAACATTTTAGGAAGTACTAGATGGATTTCTTAACATTGCGCTACAAATACTAGTTGTATTTCTCAAAATATTTCTGGAAATACTAGTTGGATTCTTAGAATTAATACTAAAAATCCTAGAGGGATTAAAACTGTGATTAGCATTGTGTAACGTTTTTAAAAAAATATTTTCAGAAAGGGTGGGAGTCTTAGAAAAAAGCTATAAATACTAAAGGGTTCTTGGCAATATGGTGAGAAATACTAATTGGATATCTAAAAAATTTTGATTGACATTTTAGTCGGATCTCTAAAAACTTTTCTGAATCTTAGATCTCCAGATCTATTTTGGGATAGTTTGAAATATTTCCAGTAGAATTGCTCAAATAATTCTAGAAATACTAGTGGGATGCCTAGTACTCGTGCTAAAATTGTTTAGTGATTCCATAAAATACGGCTAAAAATACTAATTGGACTCCTTAAAGTATTGCTAAAAAGACTTTTAGGGATTTCTAAATATATTGATAAGAATACTAATATGATTCTTAAAAATATTTCTAGAAATACTAGAGTGACTCCAGGAAATTTTAGAAATATTTCTAGAAATAATAATGGGATTCGTGAAAATATTTCTAGGAATAATAGTACAATTGCTAAAAGTATTTCTAGATATAATATTTGAATTTGTTAAAATATTGCTAGATATACTGACGCGATAGCTAAGAATATTGTTATAAATACTAGTAATATTTATAAAAATATATTTTTTAATACTTGTGGGATTGCAAAAAATATTGTTATGAATATTATTAACATTTATAAAACTATATAATGATGTGTTGATAGGGCAGCTGAAAGTATTACTAGAAATACTAGTGGAATACTAACGTGATATACTAGAAGGATTTCTACAAATATTGGTATAATTAATAGTGGTATTAGTAAAATTATTACAAGAGAAATTCCAAGCAACATTGTTTAAAATACTAGTGGAAATCTGAAAAATTATCCAAAATAATATTGTTAAATGCACTAGTGGGATTGCCCAAATAGGATTTTAAAACTAGTGGGTCGTCTAGAACTAATAATACAAATTTAAAGCGATTCTAGCAATATTGTTGCTAAGACTAGAAGAATTTCTAAAAATATTGCTAGGAATAGTTGTGAGGTTCCTCAAAACATTTCTAGAAATACTAGTAGGAGCCCTAGATATAATGTTAGAAATATTAAAGGCATTCTAGGACTATCTCTAAAAATTCCAAAAATATTTCTAAAAATATTGCTATAAATAATATTGGTATTTGTAAAAATTTAAGAGGAGGCACTCCAAGCAATGCTGTTAAAAATTCTATGAGAATTGCTGAAAATATAGATTGAAATACCAGAGGTCTTTCTATAACTAATACTAGAAGTATTTGAGAGAATCTGAAATTAAAAGTTTAAATACTAGAAGAATTCCTAAAAATATTGCTAGAAACGCTAGTGTGTTTTCTAAAGATATTCCCGCAAATACTAGTTGGATTATCAGAACTAATTTTAGAAGTACTATATCGATTTCTAGAGCAAGTGCTAAAAATTTTTGAGGGGTTACTAGAAATATCCCACTAGTGGGAGTCTTAGAACTATTAACCTAAATATTAGAGGCTTTCCAGCAATATCGTGAAAATATTGTTTAAATTCTGTTTAAAATACTAGTTGGGTTTCTTAAATATAAATGAAATACTAGTGGTATGTTTAAAAACAAATATACAAAACAATTGTAGATATAGCTGATCTGAAACTAATACTAAAAAAATTAGAGAGATTCTGGCAATATTTTTTGAAATACTAGGATGATTTCTAAAAATATCACTAGAAATACTATGGAGGTACCTAAAAATATTTCAGAAAATACTGTTTATGGTTTCTAGAAGAATTGCTAGAAATTTATGTTATATTGTAGCGATTCTCAGGATTATTGCAAGAAACTAGTAACTTTTCAAGAAATATTTAGTAGAAATACTAGTGAAATTTACAAAGGCAATGATAAAGATACTATTCGAATTAAAAAACAGTACTATAACTACTAGATTCACTAAATAATGTTGTATGCTTTGCTACAGATACTATTGGGATTAATAAAATAGCACTACAAGTACTATAGAATATATAGAAGTTACTTGGAATATTGCTGGAAATACTAGTGACCTTCTTAGGAATATTTCTAGAAATATTAGGTATTCCTAAATATATTGCTAGAAATGATAACGGGATTTATAATAGTACCAGAAATACTAGATTAACTATAGAGATTCCTTGGATTATGCTGTATATACTTATGTATATATTTATATTACAAATACTGTAGTAAATAAGGAATTTCAATAATAACTACTAGAAATACTAGGAACAATACTAAAATATAACAAGAAATACTAGAATCACTATAGGGAATCCCTGTTATATTGCAGGGGATACTAGTGGGATTCGTAACAATATTTATGAAAGAACTAGAGGAAATATAGCGATTCTCAGAAGTATTGCTAGAAACTAGTAACTTTCCAAAAATAATAGTAGAATTACTAGTGGAATTTACAAAGGGAATGCTAGAGATACTATTTGAATTAAAAAAAAAACTACTATAAATACTAGAGCAATCAAATAATGTTATGTACTTTGCTATAGATACTATTAGGGTTAATAAAATATCGCTAGAAGTACTATAGAAAATATAGGAGTTACTTGGAATATTGCTGGAAATACTAGTGACCTTTTTAGAAATATTTCGAGAAATAATTGTGGGTTTCCTAAAAATATTTTTATAAATTATAGCGGAATTCATAATATTACCAAAAATACTAGATTAATTATAGCGATTCGTTGGATTATGCTGTATATACTAGAAAAATTTCCAAAATTACTGCTGGAAATACTAGCGTGATTTATAAAAGTAATGCTAGAGATACTACTTGGATTTTTACAGAGATTATAAATACTATAGTATATAAGGAATTTCAATAATAACTACTAGAAATACTAGTGACAATACTAAAATATAACAAGAAATACTAGAATCACTATAGGGGTTCCCTGTTCTATTGCAGGAAATACTAGTGGGATTCGTAACAATATTTATAAAAATACTAGATGTTTAGAATTATTGCTAGAAAGTAGTAACTGTCTAAGTAATATTATTAAAAATACTAGTAGAATTTACAAAGGCAATTATAGAGATACTATTCGAATTTTGAAATAACAGTGCTATGAATACTAGAGAAAGTAAACAATGTAATGTACTTTGATATAGATACTATTAGGATTAATAATATATCGCTAGAGGTACTATAGAAAATATAGGAGTTACTTGGAATGTTGCTGGAAGTACTAGTGACCTTTTTAGAAATATTTCTAGAAATAATTGTGGGTTTCCTAAAAATATTTTTATAAAT
>JAAAKG020207080.1:0-22923 GCA_010014905.2 Druon quercuslanigerum | reverse complement strand
CTGCTTTCGAACCATGATTCAAAATCATAATTTTCCATACACACATTTATTTTAAAAAAAAATAAATGAATAAATAAAAATAAAATATAAATAACAAAGTATTGCATTAAAGAAACATTTTTTTTCAATATATTTTTTTATTGAAAAAAGATTTTTGTCAATTTAGTAACTTTACATCAGCTATGTTTATCACTCAGCTGTGTCTGTCGCCAATGAAAATATTTTTTACCAAATTACGTCACAATACAATGGTTGGAGAATAACTTACACTTTGAAGAATACTCTAAAAATTACTGACAACTACAATATTTTTGATAATCTAACATTATTTCTCTGCCTTCATTCGACCTTGATAGCGTGTCTGGGGCATGGTTTAAACTGTCCTTTCTGTACATTATATCATAATCGTACTCTAATAATTTTAAAGCTCATGTCGATAGGCTACCTTCTAAAGAAAGCCTAAACTTTCTTATTGAACAGACACCTGCCAAACATTTTTTTTCTGAAGCAGAATATTTACGTTCTACGCCATTCAGACCTCTACTTGCAAGCGCTATTACGAAATTTTTACCGTTTATGTTTTGTGTTAATACGGCTCCTATTACAGTATTGGTAGCGCCAGTTTCAAATTTAAATGGACTTCTAAAATCAGTGCAGTCTTTAGTAAGTGTGTATTAGTCGCAAATGCATGTTCCTGTTTATCAGTCCATTCCCATTGAACTTATTTTTTTAATAGCTTTTTTAGAGGTTATATAATTTCTGCAAATTTCGGAAGAAGTTTTCAATACCAAGATGCTATTCCTATAAATCTTTTGATTCGTTTAACTGTTTTTGGACCTGGAAAATCTAAAACAGGTCTAATTTTGTCTTTATCTACTTGTAAACCTTTTTCATGAGCTTTAAATCCTAAATATTTTATGGCGTCACAACCAAATTCAAATTTGTTCAAACCTATTGTTATACCGGCAATTTTGATTTTACACAAATTGATTTCTAAGTATTTTAAATGTTACTCAAAATATGTTTAGACTATGTTTATGTCATTATTCTGTTAATCAGGCGCTGGAGTGTAGCAGGAGCGTTTGTTAATCCAAATTACTTTCTCTTTAACTGAAAAATTCTTTTGCCCGGGACCGGATTCCTCGTCCAACGGTATCTGATGATATGTTGCACGAAGATCTATTTTTGACATGTATTTTGCTGATCTTAATGTATCCAATATTTCCGATATTAGAACTAGGATATAAATCCTTTTTAGTGATTTTATTAAATTTTCTAAAATTCAAACTAAATCTATATTTCCCATTAGGTTTCTTAATCATTACTATAGAATTCGTTCTACTTCTCTCTTAATTTCTTATTTTATAACTCTCTTATTTTAGTGGTCACATCAAAATGTCTTAGTTTTATTGGTTCATGACCTTGCACATCTATTTTATAGTTAAATCGGCCGGTTTCAATTCTGTTCCATGATCTATTACTTTTCCCATAATCAAGTTTTCTAATTGCACTTGTTGTGTTACTTATTATGATAAAAAGTCATTTTTCTATTATCGAATAATTTTTTACCTCTGTTTTATCGATGACTATCTTCAATTTAGAAAGATTTTTCATTTATCACATTCCAATGGACCTTTAAATTCTGTATCTAATTTCCTATCTTTATTTTTTATATATAAATTCGTATTTATTTTATTCTTGTTTTTTATTTCATTCATATCCTTCTTCATTTTCAAAGTCTGTATGGTATATACTCACCGCTGAGTTCAAGCATTTCAGCGCTAATACTTTCTATTCCGAAAGCCTTACCGTTTTTCAAGTTCTTGATTATATCGCTAACCTCAGTGACCCAGACTTTCTCAATTAAGTTTTCTAACGCTTCATCTCCGGTTTGTCCCCTAAAATGGTCTCTGAAAGTGTCTATAATCCCGCCTGCCTCATATTGCATTTCCCCTTTACTATTTCTCATGTTGACAAAGTTTTTACTTTTATTTCTCTTCATTGCTTTATAAAGCCTGTGTTTGTGTTTTTGATGCCCGCTCCCGACCAGCAAAATCTCGGCTTCGACTCAGTTTTGCAAAAGTTGGGCGCGCATCAAATCACTATCTACTACATATGATACATCAGCTGATAGCAGAAATTAAAATCTAAGCGTCGCGCTACATAAAGTGACCTATAGGGTGCGCTTCCGCGAGCCACAAAAGTTAAAGCACTAGCTATTATATAGTTGAGTACATGCTAGCAGCCGACATCACTATTATGTTCATTAATATTAATTTATTAAACGTACATTCGGTCTAGGACGTAGAAAAGTAGTATACAACACACAGCCAGAAATGGTGGATACCCCGACGTGCAGGATACCAACCTTTCCAGCCTTGTATCGTTATAAACTATTTCGAATAATTCTTTAATTTCTGTCATGAGCGCGTGAATATCTTGATATTTTTTCTGATTACAAAGTTTTATTTTATTTTTTATTATTCCATTATTGTCTTCTATTTGAATATGCATCTTTAAAATATTTGATTCACTGGTCCAAAAGTCGCCAATTATCACTATTGACCTGAGAGAAACATAAAGATTGCACTTCAAATACATCGTCTAAATTTTCTGAAATATCCGTTTGTTTAATTTTATATCCCCTTTTAAACATAATCAAACTATTCAAGAAATAATTCGGATTATTTTCTGTGTTATTTTTTAATTTAATAGGCCAGTTCGACATTTTTAGATAGAAGTCTGTATCATTCCAAACGGAAAGGGAGTTGCTTGAATCTCATGAAGTTTATTTTCTATAATCTCCTCTCTTTCTCTATCGGTTTCTTTACTCTCATTCATTCTACTTTGCCTGTTTTTTTAAATTGGATTTTCTCATACTTGACTTTCTTTACAGCGGCCTCGGTAATGAGTATTTTCCCCTTGACCGTTACTTCTATTATTTGTTATTTTTTTCCTTGCGCCTATTAATTCTCGTCTTTGCTGATTAAAATCTAATTCTGTTTCTTCGAAATGAACTGTATTATTACGTCTCTTATTTTTTTTCACATTTTCTACAGAATAATTTTTAGTAGTTGCGTTTAAAATGCCGTCGTTCTTTTTGTTTAATTTTTCAACTTCCTTCAAAAGATAATTTATTTTATTTTTATCACTTTTATTCTTTTCATAACTAACTAATTCTTCTGCACCGTTCCAAAATGTATTTTCGAATTCTAGAAATGAATCCATTTGCTTTCTTTTCTAACAGTTTTTTCTCTGTCTGAGTTACTTAATTCTAAATGATGTCTGTCTCTTTCTAACCTTTAAATTCTTTTATCATTGCCTCCATTTCTTTATCTATTTTACTGATTTCTAACTATTGATTTTCAAAGGAAATGCTAGGTTCCATTTCTATTCTCCAATTACCTAATTTCTTCTCGGTATTGGGATACAGTAAACCAGCAGCTTGTATGTTTGGTTTATTGTCTTGTCTGTGTAGGTTTGGAGTACTTTCGATATGCACTTGTGTTTGTCTTTTCGTTCTTAAAATTGCACCTGTCGCTTGACTTCACCTTACCGCCCCCTATTATAAAACTCTCCTAACCGTCAGCGATTAGCATATGAGAATGGAATGCACAGACAACGAATAAGGCCTGTAAGGAGAGACCGACACGGGGCGTTAAACCCAGCTTCGGCTGATAATACAAGTTGATGATTGGGAAAGATAGAAAAATTTAATAAGGAAATATTATAAAAGAATTTTATTGCTCAAGCGAACTCATACAGGAACACCCATAGGGACCGCGACCTATTGCGAGTCAACTGAATGGCCTTCACACACATACTTCACTGAGAACATGGGAGGTTAGCTTCTTGTTTTACATATTCTCCAGTCGTTATCCACTCTCCTAATATGCAGAAAATACTCCTGTAAATCTAAACCAAAACATTTTAAAATCAAAATTAAAAGACGGAGAAATCTGCAAACTGTGAAAAGTTTTCGACACCTTACCGAAATTCCTATTTGAACTTTATTTCATGCTGCTGACAATGGCATTTTTGGCTAAGCGCTGAAAGTCCCACCCGTATCCAACGACCAGGCACCTACATGGAGCATCCATCAAAAATCATCTTGCTAGTTTGCAGAGCTACTTGAAACGAGCAAGTAGTCTCTTAAAGGGAATCTTCTCTCGCAAAAATTCTTTAACAGACCCCGTCGAGTTAGACACGCTGGTTCATCACGCTCACCCTTATGGTTTGCCTCCCTTAACAAGATTTCTTACTTAACTTACTAACTTGCTATATACAAAAACAACTGTTTTTGAGTGTAACAGGGTCTCAGATAATTAAAAAAAGGCATAATTCTCACTCCACTCAAAATCACCCTTGAGGCCGAAAACCACCCTTAAGTCAGAAAATGAAGTTGGAGAACTCTTGATAGGAATATTTACACTTAAAGTATTTCAGAACATCCACAGGAGTCACCTACAACAAGAGAAAAAACTTCGCATGTATTTGAGGGGTTGTATTTTCATCCCTTAGTACAAAAAGCATAGAAAACTTGTTTTCTCATCGGAAAAAAAATCAAACGCTTGAGACCGAAAATTATTGTGAGGACAGATCATAATTTATATACCTGATATTGGAGAAAATTCTGAAGGTGACGGGGACAGTGATTCTCTAAATGAGCATGATGATGAATCAGAACCCTGTAATGAGTTCGATTCAAATTCTGATTCAGATAGTGAAATCGCTAGAACTCGTGAGCCCGAAAGTGATGATGAATCATTAGAAGTGAATGAGGATTGGTCAGAGGATACGAGTTACTTCGATGCACTAAATGAAAACTTCGAAGGTGATCCAGAAGTAAAGTTGAGATTCAGTGCTAATAGTCAAGAAATCATTTATTTTTTTCATCTGTCCACTACAGATATTCTGAATGCCATTGTTTCCGAAACTAACTTGTATGCCAAAATGAAATCTCCACTTGTTTCTAATTCTGACGGAGAAACATCTACAAAACAACCAAAAACATCCTGGACATGGGGATTCATCGACTTCCAACACTTGAAAATTATTGGAGCACAGATCCAGCTTTGAAAGTTGAAACAATATCCAATGTGGATCCAATGCGTGGACGTTTCAAAGAAATAAATGCATCAATTCATCTCAACTCTAATGATACTGCGCTTCCTAAAGAAGATCCAAACTACGACAAGCTACATAAAATTAGGCCTATCGTTGAAGAACTCAATAAAAAGATAAAGAATCACTATAGTAACTCGAAGACTCTCGCAATAGATGAATCCATGATTCTGTTCAAAGGACGTTCATCTATCAAGCAGTATAATCCCATGAAGCCAATAAAAAAGAGGCTACAAAGTTTTGTGCTTGGCAGATTCCAAATCAGGGTATGTCTTGACGTTCGAAATTTATACTAGAATATCCAATTCTAGTCATCCATCAGGCGATACGCTAGTTGAACGGGTTGTTATCAGTCTGCCCGACCATCTACGAAACACTGGGTTCTTGGTAACCTGCGAAAACTTTTTCACGTCCATGAATCTTATAAACGAGCTGAGAATCAGAAAAATTTACGCAGTAGGTACAGTAAGAAATAATCGTAAAGACTTACCAGATGTATTTAAAGAAAAGAATAAGATGACCGGTGTGCCTTTGGGGGTTGACATAATAAAATGATAATGATGTGTTTCTCTATAAATCATTCTCGTTGTTTATTTTGAAAGGAAGTAAGATCCTCTTATTAATAGTCCGAAAACGATAACATTCTCGAACGAGAACAATTAAATTAAGTCTCACAAAAATACTAAAAGAAGTCTGACTTTTCACCTCATTCCGTTTGTGTATCCTCCACAATCCATTAGATATTTAATTAAAATAAAAAGATAGAAGTTTAGGAAATTAAGCCTGCTTGCAACAAATATAAAAATAAATTAATGAGTTGTAACAAACTGATGGTGACAGCGGTGGCAATAGAATTTAATGCGTTATTGTCACCAGCTTCCCTACTAGTAACTATCTGTTACTCGCTGACATGTTTGCACTCCTTTGCACTAAAAATTTATCTTTTTCGCAATACTTTAAGCCGTTTGGCTGAAGGTAATTAGTTTCAAAGAAAATTTTTATCAGCGCCGAAGGTAATAGTTTTTGATAAAACTTATTATCAGCCGTTTGGCCTTAGTAAAGACTTTTCCTGAGAAACACGTTTTAAGAATCTCAGAGTGGACTAATTCTTTCTGCCGTTTGGCACGGGAGTTTGGTTGCTACCAAGTTGAACAATAGTTAATGTTTGTAATCGTCTGTAATTGGCTCGACCGCTTGACTGACAGAATTATTTGGCAAATATTATTGTGAGTCATTTTTCAGTTTCAATTGAGTGCAAACCTTATTACGGATAATAATCTCTCAAGACCTAAATTATCCTGAACTGATTGGCCAAAGGTCAAATAGTCTTTCATGAAACTTATTATTAGGCATTTGGCCGATAATAATTTTCGCTAAAAAGTTCGCTTCAGCTGTTTAGCCGAAGTAACTTCGTTGAGGAACAACTTTTAAAAGTATGAAACTAAATCAGCTTCTCTGCTGAAAATCGTTTGCAATTGTTATGTTAAAGTAGAACTTTTTATCACCGTATCATCTGGCAAGTAAGACCCTTCCAAAATTGAAGCTCATTTTGTTTCAGACATGTAACCGTTAGTCAAGAATGACTATATTTTCAGTATAAGGTTCCTTGATTTTAGTGGGTGTCCTTGGAAAGCTAATTTCCCCAGCCACTATCCACCCGAAAACGGTATTTTCTAGGATGACATTTTGATTGGGAATTTTTATTTGGCCCTCTTTTAAAAGTAGCAATGTAACTTTGTCTTTAGCTTCCAGAATTTATACTGTCTACTAGATCTACGTTCAACGAAACACTTTGATAATGTCGCATACTTTAAAGTTCAACCTCAAAATAGTTATCGTGTTCGAGCCGAGCACTAAATTGCCGTCGGCTGAGACTTTCGGTCATCGTTACATGAGTCGTTTCCGAATAAGGTCCGTGGTGTTAACGTTCTTGAAAGGAACATAAGTGTGGACTGGGCAGCTGATTTTGCATTGTTTTCACAAAATTCCGTCGTCGTTAATTGAGCATATTCTCGAATAAAGTCTGCAGTGTTAACGTTCGTGAAAAGAACTCAAGTGGGGTTTGGGTAGCTGCTTTAAGGCCTTGTAACGCACTACTTGTGAAACGTGCTTGTGCATTGCTTGCACAAAACAAGTATACGGTAGGGTTTCGTCGCTGCTCTACAATCACAACGGTGATCTAATCGAGAAAACAACTGTCTCTCTCTCTCTTACCCTTTCTTAAGAGAAAAGGTACATGTAAAGTAATATTTTTTAACTATCTTTCCGTTCTATGACCTCTATAAAAACCCCATTGTTAATCTGAACATCTATTGCTCATTTAAAAACACTGAAACTGAAACAGTTCCCACAGAACTGAAAAGTGACATTGTACCCTCAAACAAAAATAAATTTTCAGGCCTTACTAACCTGACGTAATCAGCACTCTGGTCTCTCTCTTTTTAAATTTCCATTTTACCCTCGCCTATTTGCTCGGGACGTAACGCAATACATCGGTAAATTTCATTTCAAACATTTTAATTATTAATAAGCTTTTCCACTAATTAAAAAAATACACATATGCATATAATTTTGCACATTGAAATCAGATACGCTTTCCATAACACAATAAGGATTTTAAAAAATCATATAATTCTGATACAGATAGGTTAAAAATACATCAACTTTGATCATATTAATTATATCAAATATTGAATCACATCACCTTAAAATAAATAATTTTTGTTGCTAAATAGAGAAAAATTAAAATATTATCTTAATGTTATATAATGTTGTAAAGAATTAATCAGCTAATAAGTAAATAATCAGTTTATTACATAAAAAGGAGTAGAGAATTATTTTCAGTGAGTCATCCAAATAATTTTCATTCTACATTTTTCAGAAAATTTGAATTATTTATAACATTTTAAGATATTCCAGGAAAAATATAAGTATATTAGCACATAATTTTGAAATAAAAATTCAGATTCTTATTCCACATCGCAAAACTTTACAGAAATAATGCAACTGGAATGAAGGTATATTCAACATTAACAAACTTTTAGCACGCTAATTTTGGTTTATATCAAAGTACATAAACTTGAAGTAAAGAATAAATTTATGTTACCTAATTAAACGAAATTACAAATCAATCTTAATGTAATTTAGTATTCTGAAAAAATCCGCTAATAATTAATTAATGCATTCATAACGTAAAAAGCATTAAACTATCATTTTCGTTTAGACATTGAAATAATTTTTATTATATTTTTTAAAAAAATTTCATAAGTTTCAATATTATTAATAAATAGCTAGTTAATCAGTTCACAACAGAAAAAGCATTTAACAATCATTTTGATTTAATCATTCTAATTATTTTTACATTATATATTTCCTTTATATTTGAAAAAGCCTTTTTATATATTTAATTTAATAATAACTGTTAAATCATTTCACTTCTTAAGCATGAGGAAAATTATATAATTTTAATAGAGGTATTCTAATGAAAAAATAAATTTTTATTGTAAAAGTAATAGCTAATATTGAAATACATAATCTGAAAATTAATAATCAATTTATGTTACTTAATTTAAAACATCTTAAATTGAATCTTTATCTAATTTAGCATTGCGGTCAAAATTATTCCGCTAAAAATTAATTCAATAGTACACAACATAAGAAGCCTTAAGCAATCATTTTTATTGCAAAAATCAAATTATTTTTAATTTTATACATATTTTTTTATTTAAACCTTAAATTCTAAATATTTTCATTTCTTTTGAAATAATGCCAGAAAAATTAAGTTTTAACAGAATTTTTAAATAAATATACAACCATCTCAAAACAGAAAAAAGCAATAAACCACTATTTTTATTGAAACATTCTAATAACTTTTACTTTATATATTTGTAAATTTGAATTTGTCTCTGCTTAAATTTGATTAATTGTAAGCTTTTAACTCATTCTAAAAAATATAAACTTGAGTAAAATCGAATAATAATTAATTAATCATTAAAAAAGTAAAAATCACTTAAGAGTTATTTTTATGGAAATGTATGTACATATAATTTTGAAAATTGAATCCAGATAATTGTTTCAAAGCATCAAAAACAATTGTATAAACATGAAATTCGAAAAGGGGCATTTAAAATATAGATAAACTTCTAGTATACCAATCATATTCCATATTAAATCACATAATCCCAAAGTAAATAATAAATATACATATGCATATTTACATTCCGTCCTTACTCTAACTTATCCGCTGCTTATATTCTAATTTTTTCCTTATTTAACTATACAATTAAACAATTATAGCAATAACAATAATAATAATAATTCTATTAATAATTCTATTAATGAGCGATCTTCTAGGACTTCCGTTTTCTCTTACCATAAAAAAGAAACATTTTCCACGATGTTGAAATCAACTTTTGCTTTTTATTTTCGTTTTTCAGGATAACCTTTTTGGCTCCGCCCTTTTCCCTTGATTTCCATTTATTCTTCCCATTTTTTCATCCACACCACTCCCTGTCCATTTTTATCCAAAATCCATCCTACACACTTATGCACACTTAACTGTCCATCTTCCTCTCCAGTACATCTCTCTAGTACATGTGTCCATGACTCCATTTCGTATAAACATACTCTACATAAACTCTCCTTTTCATCCATCCAATACCTGCATGCTTTCACTACTTCTCCCATTCTAAACCGTACTACCATACTCCTTTTGTCTTCCTTTTTTATTTTTTGCAGATATTCTGGTTCCGTCAACCCTTTCGCTATCATATACCATCTATTGTACCTCGAATCCATAATGTTTTTCCATCTCTATTCTCCTTGTGTTACTAATAGCTCTAACTCAATGTTACTTCCGAACTTCGTCTAAGCATATTTGTGCTATTCTACTCCCCTCTCTCCTTTTTAGCTTCTCTTAAAACTTCCAGGCTCTCTTCTCTATGTTCCTTCCATCCCCAGATCTTTACTCCCTAATACCATACCGCCTACACCATCGCATCAAATCCATCAAACCCTAATCTTGGTTTCAGTAAAAATTTCCTTTATACCCTTTATTAGCTTTACTTCTATTCCTCTCTCTTCCAGTGCCCACCATAACACTTTTCTTTTCAGTGTGTCAAACGCTGCTTTCAAATCTACGAACAATGCGAATAGTTCCCCCTTCCCTCTTCCTAAATCTCTGTTATCCAAGTAATTCAGTACGTAAATGTTGTCTATCGTTCCCATGCCTTTTCTAAAACCCGTCTGTTTGTTTGGGATACTTTCTCTCTTTTCTATTTGACTCTATAACCTTTTTTTTTAAATTCTGCATATATTTTGTAGCCAACTGGCATGAGAGTGATCCCTGTGTACTCATCTACCTTCTTGCCCACCCCATTCTAGACCAGTGGTACCACCAGCTCTGTCATCCATTCTTCTGGCCACCCTTTTCCATTCCAGACCTTGTTGCAGATCTCCCACAAACCTTCCTTGACCCCTATTCCTCCATAATTTAACGCTTCTTTCTCCATGCCATCTTCTCGTACAGCCTTATTTCTTTTAAATGTATTAATAGCCTCATCCACTTCTTCCTCTTTCCTTCCTGCATTTCTCATTCTACTATCCTTCTCTTTTCCCCTTTGATCTTATCTTGGTCTCCCCCTAACAGACCCTTGAAATAGTCTGTACACTCAACCATTTCTATTTCTTCATTCACGCTCTACCTTCCTCCTCCTCTTTCCTTATTTATCACATCCCAGACCCTACCTTCTTTGATCTTTTTTTCTACTTCTTCCCTGTATTTTTCTTTTTCCCTTTGCTTTTTCCTTTCTAGCATTCGCTCGTGTTCTCTTTTTTCCTATTGTACTCCCCCTTCTCCATTTCCCCTATCCTCCATTTTATTACAAACTCTTTCATTCACTCTTTACTCTCCTCGCATTCCTCTTCCCACCACCCTCTTTTTTCCTCTTCTCTTTCTTGGTTTGTACTTATCTTATCTTGTTTAAGGCTACCACCTATCAGTGCAGCTATTACTGGGAACTGCTCGGACCCTGTCTTATTAACCACTTTCATACATATCTCCTTTCATATTGCCATTACATATTAAACATCTTGTTTCTCCTATTGTGTCCCATAACCTTCTTCCGCCCCCCACTGCCTTCCTATGTTTTGAACTACTTACATAGGCCTCCTTTTCTTCATCCCACGCTATTTAAAATTTTTCAACTATAGTCCTTCTTACCATTATTCCATCTCCTTTTAACGTTTTTCTTCTTTGCTTCTTTGCTTCTTGCAGCGTCCACACATAATCTTTCGGTAACATTCTTTTTATTCCCTTCCTGTCTTTCTCATCCGCCCAAGTTTCACTCATTATTATTACGTTTTATTTGGTCAATACTCCTTAAAAACCCTTGCTCTTGTTTTTTAGTGCTCAAACATTCCAGAAAGCAACCTTCACCTGCCCAGCTTCTCCTCCAGTTCCTCCCGTCTGTAGCTCTTTTTCTATTTCTAAACCCTGACGCATTTCCTTCCTTCTTATTACGCTCTGTTTTATCCTATTTTTTGCCTTGTTTGTCAAGTTTTCAATTCTTCTAATTCTTCGTCCCATATCCAGACCTCTCCGTTTACCCAAATTCTATCTCCTCCTATTATTACCTTGCTACCCTTCTTTCTTTGCCCCGATGCTTTTCCTCACTTCCTTCGATCTCCCCACTCTCTTTACCCCTTCTACCCTGTTTTGTGCTCCAGTATCTTTCATCAGCTTCTTAATCTCTTCGTTTCCCATTTCACTATTCATTTTCAGCCCCTTGATCATTATATTCTTCATCGTCTTTGCTCTGTGTGCCCCTTCTATTTGTCTTTTGACCTGTGTCAACCTACAACGCAATCTTTCATTTTCTACTTGCCAGCCTACCTCACCTTCTGTTGTATCCTGGCTCGATAAAAAATCAATCCCTTTTCGCTCAAGGCTCACTTCTAACTTACTCTCTCTCTCTCTCTTGTATTATATTCATCTACTTTTTCCTATTTCCATCATATTCTCTCTGCTGATTTTCTATGCTTTCCATTTTTCCCCAGACTTTCTCTTTTTCGCCTTTCCATAAATCTTCCCACTCATTCCATTTCTTCCGTATTTTCGAACCTCCTCCTTTACCTCCCCTCCTTGCCTCTTCATATCTTCCAGCATCTTACATGTCTAAAGCATCTCTAAAGCTTGTAAACATTGCTTGTTTTCGTCAGCAAGTTCTCACCCTCCCTCTTTCCGGCGTTTTTCTTTTTATTCAATTTTTTCTTTTTATCCTTTAAGTCTTCGTTCACTTCTCCCTTTTTCCTATTTTCCTCTGTTGATCCCTGCCTCCTACTAACAATTCCTTAGCTGCTTGTCGCACTTGCCCATTTTTGCCAATCCTCGAGAAATCGGATTGCTCCTGCGCAATGCCAGCTCTGTGCAGCTCTGTTGAGCTTTTCCAAGTTTGTCGAATTACCTCGCTTGCCACTCACTCTTCCCCAGGCCTGCTGCGGTTGCCGAGTTTCCCTCACTTCTATCCGGCGTCTTGTACCGTTCGTTATCACTATTTCTTTCGCAGCTTACCTCGATACCCGCCTTATCCCCACTCCTTTGAACTTCCCGTACGTCTCCACTCGACCTATTACGCTCGTTCGCGTCGTTTATCTGCCGCTATCTGTATCGGCTCCGTTTAACCGTCATGGTAACAAGTAATTTTGAAAAAAGAATTCAGATAGTCACATATTGTACGTGTATTAATATGTTCCTAAAGTACATAAATTCTAGTTTATAATATAACATTGAAGCGGCGCTACGAACATGGAAAGTTTTGACAATAATAAAGAATAGCATTCCTACTATATTACGTTACTACAACCATTTAGTCGATTCCTACTATTCCGCATTACTTACAAGATTAAGATTACCACTTTTCATATGAAGGATATATAGTACACTTATGCACGCTCGCTCGCCCGTACGTACGTTGACGTGATTAAGTGAAAAAAATGAAATAAATCTAAAATTTGCTTAATTTTTGTGAATATTTAACCGAGATTACTAATACTGATTTCTAAATTACGTGCACACAAGATGGTTTTTTTATTAAAAGAATAAAAACTTGATACTTACTCAAAACAATAGAAGATTTAAAAAATAATTTTAAATGAAGCCGAATGCAGTTTTATAACACCATGAAAATTCATAATCTCATTAACGTTACCAGAAAAATTATTTCCCTCGAAAAATGGGGTCGCCTGCAATAGATATAAGTAATAATTTCGAGGGGAATAATTTTTCTAGTAACGTTCATAAGATTATGAATTTTTATGGGATTATAAAACTGTATTCTATTTGGATAAATTATTCTATGCTTTATAGTTCATTAAAAATTTATTTTGACATTTTTTATTTTTTCGAATAAGTATCCAATTTTTAATCTTATAATAAAAAAACGTGGTTAAAATTTTTTTTTTAATTTCAATGGAGAGGAGGAAAAAACCGCCTCAAAAGGCTAAAAGTCCTTGATCCATGCACGGAGTATGAAGATAATGTATTTTCTGAAACAGTTAAAAAATTCATAAAAGAGTACGAGAAGCAAACCAGGAACACCACCAAACTGACTCCACTCTCTAAGGCAGCTGAACCCGCTGAAGAAAATATTGAAGCGGGATCACTAGACTGAAATGAAGCCGAACGGAAATCCGGGTGGTAAAAAAAGCACAGTTAGTTTTACGGGGTTTAGCAGAACAACCTGAATTACCTCCTACTGAAGATCATGCCATATAAGGTCCTGGTATCCATCACCTATGTCGACTAATCCACCGGTTGCTATGTCCACTCCTTTTTGAACATTGTCTGAAGAAGGTGCTCCAGTATTGCCTCCTTGAAAAACGGAGATGATGTCACGACGATTAACACAGGAAACAATTGCAGAACCATTGACGTGTACACTGGACAATTATGCTCATTTTATGTCTGAGGATTGTGGGCCTACAAATTTTATAGCAAAGCTTTTGATTGCTAGCATTCGTCTCGATTTTCAAGACGTTTGGGAATGCAAACTTGTGAAGAGCCAGATCTTGAAAACTAAAAAGGCGAATTACCTATAGGCGAATTAGGGAAAGATACAGTTGGCCAAGACACCGTAACGATGTCACCGAATACATCCGTAATTGGAATAGTTGCCTAAATCAAAAATTAGTACGAGCTTATCCCAGCGGGAATCGACAAATTTTAGCGTTGCAGGACAATTTTAGTACATACTACATCGCCATCCCTATACTTAATCTAAAAACAACTGCGGTATTCCGCGTGATATCGCCAACCTTTGTTCTCAGTATGGTGGACCAACTTGTATACTTACTGACAGGGGTGGGGTGAGTTTTATTGGGAAAGTAACGAAGAACCTTTAAGCCATCTTTAAACAATGCAGTCTATTATGCCGATTGGGATCGATTGCTCCCATTCGCCATGTTTGCTTACAATCCGTCTGTGCACGAAGCAACAAGCCTTGGCCCATACGCGCTGGTATTGGGCAGATAGGCCAGAAAACTTAGATCTTTCCTTCAAGGACAGGGTCTAGAAACTTACGGCACCTTTTTGCTGGACTCAATCTCTCGATTAACATGATCATGAGGATAAACTTCTAGTAACCCATTGCTAGGGATAAAAGATGGTTATCATTAACATGCGAGGAAAAATGCTGAAGTCGGAATTGCGCCTTGCAGAACCAGAAGGTATGCAATAATTCGCAGTAAATCTGGGTTCTGGGGACATACTTTGGACTTCACTGGTAATTTTTGTAAAGGGCTAATGCTATATTTTTTACAATATCCAGCCAGATGAAAATATTATAGGGTACGTTGCTGATAATCTTATTTCCATTCAGCAAACAAAATTCAGAAGAGCTCACATAAACGACCACGCCACTGGCAACCTACGAGCAGCAATTTTATCGTCTGTCAGCTCTTTGTCTGCCAGAATTCGGTAGCCTGTGTCTGAAAGCGTTCTCCGACTATGGTTCAGACGCCAAGGTAGCAGTGGAAGAAGAGTTAAGAACGGATGTCGCCAGACACAAATTAAATAAGTCGAAGAATAAAAAAATTAGTTTCACAAAAATTATCAGGTGGGCTAAAGAGTCGAAACGCCACTACTCTACGAGGAGTATTAGGCTACCTAATTGGAGATGTGGCCGGATTTCTAACATACGAAGACGGAAAAGCCAATGCAACAAAAATTGCAGAAATTAATGAACTTCCAGGAAACATCTCACATGTAGTTGGTAGACAAATACACGTGGTGCAAGCGCAGTTGAAGGAGATACACAAGTTGTCCAACAACAATAAGAAGAAAATAGTCTTCTACGAGAGACAATTTTCCCAAAATACCTGAACTTGGACAATTTTCAAAGTGATGCTGACATCACCTCCGAGCATCCCAGTTCCAAGACCGCTGGTGAATCTGGAGGAATATTCCAGCATCTCCAAGGTCGAGGCTATCTACAAAGAACAATTCCTTAGTGTCCTATTGGACATTTCATTGCTGGAATAGCATTCAGCCGATTTTGAAAGATGAATTAGAAAGGGCATACATTCGTCCCGATTTCTTTCACCTGGCCGTTGGGGAATCTCAAAGAACGCATGCTTTAATGACCCATGAAGAATTAGAGTCATACGAGGTCCTTCCATATAATAGGATTGGCGAAAGCAAAACACCTGTCGACGAGAAAGCAATATTCAGAAATTCTCCTGCTGAATCTAAAGATGATGACACTCAAGAGATGTAATATTCAAATTTTTTACAATAAACAGAGTGAATGGAAGAGAATTTCCAATTGCTGCTTCAGCTAAATCAAATAGGAATAATATCACTGGCACCTGGATGTCAGCTCCGGACCAACGAACGGATCTTTCACGGCTCAGCCATCAGAACCTCAGCAACTGAAATTATCGAGGACCCAGCGCTACATTTAAAATTAACGAAGTTGTAGCCAATCATAAAGAAGTTCCAAAATCTTCTGAATAGAAATTATCATGAACGAAACTTATTATTTGAGATATTTACATATTACAGCAAATATTAAATATGGGATTTTCAGCACAGCTAAAGAGAGCCAGGACCTTCGCCTAAAGGACAGTAGCATGTCGCCCAAGTGGGACCCCCCTCCTTCGCTTGCTGTCATACATACTTGCTCTCGACCTTCCCTTTGATCTGGAAGCATCACCAGATTTCCCCTTTAATTAGAGGTTTACCATTTGCTATCCACATATCCCTGCTTTTCATTTAGTCGCGGGAAGCTTTAGTGAAGTTTAAGCGTTTAGTTTTTCTCATCTTACTTCATCTCTAGATTCGCCCGTGCCATGATTTCACTTGGGAGCCAAACTAGCAGTTATCGCAACATGTAGGGGTTCTTCACAGAGCTTGAACCCTATCGCAGCCTGTCCTGCATCGTTTTAAGTTCCTCCCGTGGCTACCAGATCACGGCCACATGTAGGATAGATAGATAGATAAACTTTTATTTTTCGGCCTGCTGCCCTTAACCTCTTCAAAACATCCATCCTAACCTTTTTTTAAGCTGTTCGATTTTATAGCCTAGCCTTCTTCGCTTCGCCTCGCCTCGCCTCGCACGAATGTCGCTGCTTTCTCGCTTTGCCGCTCATTTCCAGCTTCACCCTCCACAGCTAATACCTACTAATTATCCACTATTTATAATATTTATAATTTTCTAACACCTACTTTCTCTCCTATTTACAATTTTTCGTTTTCCTTTCCTCTTCCTTCTTCTTTCTCTTCTTCTCCATTTTACCCAACACCCCCTTCACCCATGCTACTGCCCTTTTGTCCCTCCTTTCATGCAAAAATACCTCCATGCTTATCCTACTCTTTTCCACCTCTTCACAGTCCCTCAAACATTGCTCCACTTTTGCATCCTAGCTATACATTCCTGACTTCCTTTCTCTCCTTTTTCACACAAATATTTTGCGCTCTTCTTTGGCACATATAATCCACACATAGTTCCCGTTAAAGCTTGACTCTCTTATTCTTTCCGAACCTGTTTACTTATCTCTCTCATGCCGTTTCTCTTAACCACCTTATATACCCTCCTTCCTTCCTCGTGCATTTTTATCACTTCATCCATCTGCAAGCCATTTGTTTTAAAATACCTTTCCCATTACTGTTCTCCTTCTGCCACCCACACTGCTTACCCAGGTAATTTCTCCCCACTTTCAAAAATTTCTTCTTATTTACATGCTCGACTTCCCGTTATAATCCCTGTACTCGTTCTTCTGATCTCCCTTCTGACAATATAGTTTAGCATCTTCCCTGCCAAACCCAGTTTCCACTTTACATACCTCTTCTGTATCCTATTCACCTCCTCACTTACCTTCTACCGCCACCACTCCACTCAAAAAAATAAGACACTTATCACTATCGAATCGAACAATTTTATTTTCCTTGCCAAATCATTTGCAAATAACCATTTTTCCAGCCCCAACACCTGCCTTATCATTGCATTTGCCCTCATTACTATCTCTTTTATATGAACGTCCACTTACCCATTTCTCCCAAACAGGAAATCCAGGTAAGCAAACTGTTTCACCTTCTGTACCGCTTTTCCCTTCCACTTCCACTTCCCTCCCTTATACACCATAACTTTCGTCTATTTCGATCTTCGACCTATTTTTGTCAGGGTATCTTCTCAACCTTTGCATCATCTCCTTTAAAATCTTTTTGCTTTTTGCTAGCAGCACTATGTCATCTGCATATGCGAGTCATCATATCCTGACTCCTTCTACCACTTCGGCCACTAGCTTACTTTCCATATCCGCGATTAAATTTGCAAAAAGCGTTGTGCTGAGCGGGCACCCTTGTCTTAACCTCCTATCTATTCAGAAAACCCCGAGATTATCACCCATCCTCTCACCCTATCTTTCGTCTTCTTACATGCTCCCTTACCTTCTCGATCAGGCCTCTCTCCACATTCCTCTCTTCCATCGCCTCTCACGAGCTACCCTTTCCACCAAAAGGAACGCACCTTTTAGGTCTATAAAAAATCCGTACACTTCCGCATCCTTTTTAGAGTATTCTCTTTCCAGCATGTAATCCTTTCCTCTCAACATCCTTCCGTAGCCTATGTGCCAACACCATCACGTTTATTTTGTACGACTTATCTATTACCGTAATTGCTCTATAATTTTCCTGCCTCTCCCTCTACCCTTTTGAATACAGTAGTACGATCAACCCCTACCTCCACCCTCTTGTGAATCCCTCCCCCTTCATACTTTATTCAGTACCACCTCTCAATCTACCTCCTTCGTTCTTTTAATCCCCTCATCCCTCTTCCGTGTGTCTGATCCCTGAAATAAATCTATAAAAAATTCCCTCCATTCCTCACACCCTATCTACAACATAAGAGCGACTAGGTGTACCTTATGTTTTTGAGATCGCTGAATTTGAATTCGGTCTGCTGTGTTTAGAATTTGTAACCTTGTCGTCATTTAAGAATGCTATAGTATCAGGTACTTTTTAAATAAATAAATTTGAACTCGCTCAATACAGCGTGAGAAACGCTGTAAATTCAGTAGAGTGGTTTTAGCTTTACCCATGCTGAACCACGTGGTGGTACCGCTTCTCTAAGAACTTACCCGTTATAGAAACGGGGGCGCCATCGCCAGATTTATCTAATGAATAAAGTAAGATGCTACATATAAATAAAAATTTAATACTTGTTTAAAACGACCTTTTTTCTTAAGAACGCGTCTTTTTTGATTCAAATGATCTTCGAATACTCTTTCGTCTATGTTCATATCCCTTTTTAGGTACCAAAAATCGTCAGAAATCATGTGAGTATTCCATACACCTTGATATCTATGCTCTATGTCTTTAAAGTCCTAGTGGAACCTCTCTCCCTGCTCTTTACTCGTATCTCCTAATTTTTTAAGGGAACCAATCGATATGAGAATCCAAAAAATAGATCTTTAAATTCATCAAACACGCTAAATTTTCAAAATTTTCAATCATTTAGCAACAACTTATTCATAGCTAGGGTTGTTTATGATTTCCTATAAAGTTGGCTCAATTTTGCCTAAAGACCTCGCCTATCAGCACCCCGAGAGCCTCCTTCTCAGCCTGACCCTCCATTTTTAGGGGAGAGTTTTGACCTACGTTTCCGTACACTTTTTTAAATGGACTCTCTGGCGCTATTTTCTCCGAAATTTCTTTGCTGTTTGCTTTCCACTCCAAGAGATATCCCGCACAGCTGGCCATCGTGGCATGTTAGAAATTTCCTCCCCTTCGAATTCACTACCAGCACTGGCAGTATTCTAGTTGACCACCGCCCGCTTTCCCGACGATAACTGCGGCCTCTTCATGTTAAAAGTACCTACTGAAACCAACAGATATCTCTAAAGACCCTTATCGCTTACCGCTCCCAGTTTTTCTATTCTTTGATCTATTCCACCCCTCACAGCCCCTTTAAACGCTTTTTTCTCTTCCGTAACATCCTTCAGCACACGAGAACCAATCGTGTCTACCCTGAAGGTCCAAACTCCTGACCACAAAACTATCCCGCTTCCTGGTCAACCTAACCACGCTTTCCCTATTTAGCCAAATTCCACCCCACAACTACAATAATAATTAGTAAAAAAGTGAAGTAAAATTAGTAAGAAAGTCATGACAAACTATCTGCATTGGTTCTTCAGGCGCTTTGCCCAGTTTATCTACGATGTGCATCGCCGAATTTGTAAGACCCACCAGTGTTTTCAGATGATCTTCCCTAAATAGGATTACAAAGTGATCCGCATAGCCCTAGATATAGTAACCCTCTTGATTCAGCCTACGAAGGAGGATCTCCACTACCATACACGGCAGGAGGCGCCAAGGACCTCCTTTCAGGTGAGCAGCCCTGTAGCGCCATTCTTCTAACTAGGCCTTTACCGCATCTAGTTTCCAGTATCCCGCGCCTTAGCAGTCTTCATATCCAGCTTACTATCTAGTCTGGCACAAAGCACCTCGAAGCCTCTCGACAGATGACTTCCGTTGGAGTATTGCTAAAGGCTTTTCGCAAGGATCTTGTAGAGACTCGCTGTTTCCTGAATGTCTTTCGATTCCACGCAGGAAACCCCACTAATCTTCCTGTGTATACTTTTTTATATTTGTGTTGTATTCATACTGGGCCGCCTTATAGGTGTCCCAGTCTAAAGGCAATTTAGTTCTATTTTCCCTGTTGCCCAACGTCCTGTTCTTTTAACGGAGTTCCTCCATCATTCTGCTCCTTTCCTAGACCTAATTGTGCTTGTAGGGCAATTGTTCTCATATAATGTAGTCAGAGTCCTTTGCAGAAAATCCGCTCTGTTGTCTAACTCATCAATGGTACCATGTTTTGTGGCAAATTCCACAAATCTCTGTTTCTGTCCCCCCCTCCCCCCAGAATAGCTGCAGCTTGCGATGATTAAACATTGATACTTGTAATGAAAGATTGATCTGTTTCAGTTGAAATTTCACATATTTTGTTAAAAATTCATCTTTTTCGGTCGCTAGTTAGTTTTCTTCTTTGAAAATTCAACCTTTTTTTTATCAAAAATGCAATTGTTTTGTTGAACAACTTTTTGGTTGAGGATTCAATAATTTGGTAATGAATTTAACTATTCAGATAAAAATTAAAATTCTCTATAATAATTATTATTCCATTTTTATGAAAATTTATCTTTTTGACAAAAAATGAACTTTTTTCTTATAAAATCATATTTTTGGGTTGGAAAGTTAACTGTTTTCTAGATCATTTGCTTTTTTACAGAACATTCATTTCATTTTATAAAGCATTCGTTTTTTTGCTAAAAAAATCATATTTTTGCTTGAAAATTGAATTATTTGGTTCAGGGTTTTTTTATAGTTTAAAATTCAACGACTTGGTTGAAGGTTGAACTATATGTTGATAATTCATAATTTAACCCTCACAGGATAGATTGGTCTGTCAGACCCAGTTGCAATCCACGAAATGGTTGTATTTTCAAAAAGTGCCTCCATATTTTTTTTGTCTCAAAAACTAATCAACTTAGGAAACTTTAATTTGCAGATTCGAATTCTTGAGATCGTATAAGGATTATTTGGATAGCGTATACTGAAAGGGTTAAGATTCACATCAGTGGTTAAAACTCAATGGTTGAGAATTCGTCAACTTTTCTTTTGTTTTATAAAGATGGAATAGTGTCAGTTTTAGTAAATTTTAACGAACTTTGCTTAATCGGTTTGTGATGTCTCTCTCTCCTGGCCTACCCTAGCCTACACTAAGATCCCCCAAACTTCAAAATCTGAAAAAATAGTAAGTAGTAGCTCTTCGGGTGACTATTCTTTGTTAAAAGAAACCTCATTTAGTACTTGAGTTTTATCACACAAAGAAATGCAAAAAAAAATTGAAAGGAGGCCCATAGAGCGGCTAACGGATTGAAATGGTAGGAATTTTTTTTCTTCATACCTCGGCCGAAAGTACGTATTTTCCGCTTCAATTTCAAGGCCGAAAGTCTAAGATTTATGCATTGATAAGATTACACGCGCGCCCTCTATAACAGCGGGAGCAAATAATTTTTTCATCATAAGAGTACACGCGCGCCTTCTGTAAGCTGTAACAGCGGGAGCAAAAGATTTTTCGTGCACACCGATACATGAGACTGCCGCCAGCGCCACCCAGTAGAGTCGGTAACCGCTGTCATTTGTTGTTACGTATAACCTCAAAGCTGCGTGCTTGAAATTGGAATTTATGAGTGTTCTTAAATAGTGATATCAATGATATAAACTAAAAATTGAATTTATTTTTCCTTCATAAGGTTACACGCTCGCCTTGCTTGCAAATGTCGGGGCAGGCATCAGAAACATGCATCGCAATAATTAAAAATGCAATTAGTTAACGTACTTTCGACCGGCTATAAAGAATAATAATATACACTACACTGGCAGAATTTTGTAAGCCCTGCACTGCGGCAGACAATTGGGATTTGCGGCCAGACAATTGGGAATGGCAATAAATAGGCAAGATCATAACTATGATGGAATAAGCACACTGTTAAACATACCAAAGATAGAGTCAAGATTTGTATTATCCGCCGTTGCCTTTCTGTTCAAACTGCTTAATAACAACATTAACTGTTCTTCCATTCTTGCTCAGATTAATTTGTACACATCTACGATGACTCTTCATAACTATAATTTGTTTAAGTTACCCTTGCATCGAACTAACTATGGAATTAATTCTGTGCTCACGCGAATCTGTAGAGAAGCAAACTCGCTCAATGATGTTCTTGACTTCTTTGATACCCCTTCAAATCCCTTCAGAACCGTATTTTGTAGACATGTTTAATCTAATTTAAAAATATGGAACAGTATCATGCATCTGAAACTTGAGATTCCTGTACGCCAATTGTATAATTATATAATTATCACTGTTATAATAAATAAATAATTTAATAAATAATATGTTTAGAATTTTCTTTTCTTTTTTAATCCACCTGTTTTTTAGACAGCTCGTTTTTTTACTACAAATTTAAGCAATTTAGGTGGAAAATGTTCTTTTTATTGACTGGAAATTTTGTCTAACTTGAAAATATAGTTCATTTCTTAAAAAATCATCTTTTTGGTAAAAAATTAATTTTCTTGTTTGAAAATTTAAATATATGGTGAGCAATTATTGAATATTTTTATTCGTATTTTGAGTAATAAATTAATCTTCTTGGTTGAAAATCCAACTGTTTGATTCAAATTTTATGTATTTTCTTCATAATTTATATTTTTTATTATAAAATTAATTTTCTTGTTTAAAA
>JAAAKG020207069.1:3778-18416 GCA_010014905.2 Druon quercuslanigerum | reverse complement strand
ATTTAGGTTATTCTTAAGTTTTTTAATGAAATGTGTACGGATTTCGAATAAGATTTAAAATTTTTAAACAATTTTAGGTTATGTTGATGTCCAATACTGGAAATCGGTATTTTGATTAAAAAATTATTTTATATTAAACATAAAAATTTAATGAACAATTTAGGTTATTCTTAAGTTTTTTAATGAAATGTGTACGGATTTCGAATAAGATTTAAAATTTTTAAACAATTTTAGATTATTTTTATCTTCTTCACCAGAAATAGGTGCTTCACAGTCTTGAAAAATTTTCTGTTATATTGTGTTATTATTTTTTACACAAAATTGCTATTGCTGGTAAAAAAACTCGTTTCAAAGAATCTTTATAGTATTTGAATTATAATAAGGTACGTTAGCGTTTTTTCTTAGAAATATTATTTTAAACAAAAATAATTTGATTATAAACATTTAATATAAAATTTTAAACAACTTTAGGTTATTCTAATGTTTTTTGTCGTTTGAATAAAAAATTATTAGATATCAGAAATAATTTTTATCAATTTTTATTTTTTCACGAAATAAATGAATGCTCTCCAATCTGTTAAGTCAAAAATTGCCATTTTCAAACAAAAAACGTTAATTTTAAGAGGATTCAGAATCTTTGAAAAATTTACAGCTTTTAACAATTTTAGGTTATGTTGGCGTCGAACACCAGAAATCGGTATTTTGAGTAAAACATTTTTTCATATTAAATATAAAAATTTAATAAACAATTCAGGTTTTGCTCGAGTTTTTTAATTAAATGGGTACGGATTTCAGATAAGGTTAACAATTTTAAAACAATTTTAGGTTATGTTCACCTTTTTCACCAGAAATATTATGTTCAGCAAAAACAAAACAATAATCAAAAATATTGATCATGCTTTTCTTCTTTATGATTTTAGATAATAGAGCATGAAGTACAAAAGTGTTGTATTAATAATAATTTTATATTTAAATTTGAAATTTGTGTGAGACCAAAAAGTTAGCTTTCTAGTGAAAGAAAAAATAATAAGTAGTCTGTGTTTTTCAGGAGCATTCCTCATACCCTTTTTCATCATGCTCATTCTGGAAGGGGTGCCTTTGTTCCTAATCGAACTGGGTCTCGGTCAAAAAATGCGACAGGGTGCCCTTGGGGTTTGGAATACGATACATCCCTGGCTTGGTGGAATCGGAATCGCCTCATGTATTGTCACTTTTTTTGTGGCTCTCTATTACAATGTAATCATAACCTGGTGCTTCTATTACCTCTTCAATTCACTACAGGTGAGACTCCAAAAATTATTTTCGAAAAACGAATTATTCTAAAAAAAATATTTCCCAAAACTTTTCTATCTGGAAAATAAATCAATTTAAATAACTAAAAGCAGCCTGTGTTTGAAATTTAGGACCTTATTTTTTTGAATTATCGGAAATTATGAGATCGACTGACGCAAGCACTATTAAAAATAACTGCTGGATTGGAACCACGATGACTCAGAGAAAAAAAATGATAGGACATTTAAAAAAAACAGTTGCACGTGATAAGTTTTAAAAAAAATTCTAGATTTTCTGAAATTTTTCACCTCGACTTCAACTTTTAGCGTGATCTAGGATAATTGTTGCAAAAATCTGAAAATTATATTACATAGAGCCTAAAACTTTATCTTTAATTTAAGACAAAGAAATTCAAACAATCTTTATTGGTTCCCGAGATACGATTAAAAATGTTCAATCGTATCTGAGTTGAGTTGTAGTCGACGATCGCGGTTCTCGGCCGGTCTGCTGCTCGCTTCCTTCTTTGAGGCAGGACCGAAAAGCCCACGCACATAAGTGGTGCTTGATTGGGACTCTCTTATACTTTTGATTTTGCTCATCAGTAATTTCTATTACAAATTATTGTAATTTTTAAAAATTATTTATTGTTTTTTTTCTTATTTACAATTTTTATCAACTATAATATTAATTAAAATGTAGATATATTGTTACGGGAGTAAACTATTTTTCAAACAAATTAAGCAGCGAAATTCTAAATAAATTATTTATATGAAAAACAATCAAAAATATTATAAGTAAAAAATAATGGAATTTCCAAAATAAATTAAATATAAAACAGTGCGTAGGTGTAATGAAAATTATATTTTCAATTTCTAATAAGTAGTTTATTATTTTCCTTTACACAAACAACTCGCTGATTATTTAATATTTCGATTATCAAAGTTACAGTCAAGCACCACCTCTGTGCGTGGCCTATTCGGTCCTGCCTGATCGAGGGAGGCGAGCAGCAGACCGGCCGAGAACTTGATCGTCGACTAAAACTCAATTCAAAATGTTAAAGAGTTTTTTTTTTATTTCATAAAATTTGTATCAATTAGAATATTAATAAAAATGTTTATTAAGAATCAAGTAATCAAATAAGAGAATCAAATAATCGTAAAAATTTACGACGGATATATAATAATAATTCCATTATTATTCACTTTTAATATTTTTGAGGGTTTTTCATATAAATAATTTATTTATAATTTAGATGCTTAATTCGTTTGAAAAAGAGTTTACTCCCGTAACAAAATATCTACATTTTTATTAATATTCTAGTTGACAAAAATTAAAAAAAATTAAAAAACTGTTCATCATTTTTCTATTCTTTAACATAGGGATAATTCTGAATTGAAATAATTGTAAATAATTAAAAACAATTAATAATTAAAGAAATTTACAATAATTTGAAATAAAAATTACTGATGAGCAGAATCAAAAGTATAAGAGAGCCCTAATCAAGAACCACCTCTGTGCGTGGCCTATTCGGTCCTGCCTCAACGAAGGAGGCGAGCAGCAGACCAGCCGAGAACCGTGATTGTCCACTAAAACTCAACTCAGATACGATTTAACATTTTTAATCGTATCTCGGGAACCGATTGAGATTTTTTAAGTTTCTTTGACTTAAATTAAAGATAAAATTTCAGGCTCTATGTCGTATAACTTTCAGATTTTTGCCTATGAAATTCGACGTCTAATAATGTCAAACAGATTTTTTTTGATCTGCTAAAGAGAATACAGCACGTGATAAGTTTTAAAAAAATTCTAGATTTTCTAAAATTTTGTATCTCGACTTTAACTTTTAGCATGACCTAGGAAAATTATTGCAAAAATCTAAAAACTATGCAAAATAGAGCCTGAAATATTATCTTTAATTTAAGCCAAAGAAACTTAAAAAATCTTAATCGGTTCCCGAGATACGATTAAAAATGTCCAATCGTATCTGAGTTGAGTTTTAGTCGACGATTACGGTTCTCAGCCGGTCTGCTGCTCGCCTCCTTCGTTGAGGCAGGACCGAATAGGCCACGCAGAGTGGTGGTGCTTGACTGTAATTTTGATCATCGAAAAATTAAATAATGAGCGAGTTTTTTGTGTAAGAAAAATGTTTTTGTAAAGGAAAATAATAAACTACTTATTAGAAATTGAAATTTAATTTTTATTAAACTGTTTTATATTTTTTTATTTATTTTGCAAATTCCATTATTATATACTTTAAATATATTTGAGTGTTTTTCATATAAATAGTTTATTTATAATTTAGCTGCTTAATTCGTTTGAAAAATAGTTTACTATCGTAACAATATATCCACATTTTTACTAATATTCTAGTTGATAAAAATTTTAAGAAATAAAAAAAAACTGTTCATTATATTTTTTATTCTTTAATATGGGGATAATTCTCAATTGAAATAATTGAAAATAATTGAAAAAAAACAATGAATAATTTAAAAAATTTACAATTATTTGAAATAAAAGTTACTGATGAGCAGAATTAAAAGTATAAGAGAGTCCCAATCAAGCACCGCCTCTGTGCGTGGTCTATTCGGTCCTGTCTCAATGAAGGAGGCGAGCAGCAGACCGGCCGAGAACCGCGGTCGTCGACTAAAACTCAACTCAGATACGATTCAAGATTTTTAATCGTATCTCGGGAACCAATAAAGATTGTTTAAATTTCTTTGTGTTAAATTAAAGATAAAGTTTCAGGCTCTATGTAATATAATTTTCAGAATTTTGCAACAATTATTCTAGGTCATGCTAAAAGTTGAAGTCGAGGTACGAAATTTTAGAAAATCTAGAATTTTTTTCGAAAACTTATCACGTGTTGTATTCTCTCCAGCAGAAAAAAATCTGTTTGACATTACTAGACGTGGAATTTCATATGCTTTCCAAATGTTTTGTTTTTGAATGCCCTAGCATTTTTTTTCGCTGAGTCATCGTGGTTCAAAGCCAGCAGTGATTTTTAATAGTGCTTGCGTCAATCGATCTCATCATTTCCGACGGTAGTGTAATTATATAAGGCATTTGGTTCTAATCGATCGAAAACAATTATTCCCATTTTGTCTTAGTACAACCCTTGGGTGTCCAATAAAAATTTGAATTTTTTAATTTTGCAAAAATGCTACCCCATAAATTTCTTCCTTTTGGTGAGAAAAAACTGGATGTTTTTTTTATTTTATTTTTTAAAAGTTGTTTAGAGGTTCCGCTAGGCCGTTTTAAGCCGTAAAATTATTTTTAGTAGCTTTATCGGGCTTCGAAAGTATTACCTATGGTTCAAAAATTTTTATAGTCATTTTTGAAATAAAAATATTACTTGAGTGATCTTTGAATTTTATTGAATTCATTTAAATACTATTGAATTTCTTTGAAATCTATTGAATTCCTTCTAATTCTATAGAATTCCTTTATATTATTTTAAATTCACATAAATTAATTAATCGTTTGTGGATTTTCAATTTTTTAAGTTCACCCAAAAGACTTTTAGGTTCACCTTGAATTCTTGTGAATTCCATCAGATTTTTATTCGCTCCCATTTTTCTGAAATTCACGGGTTTTTTTTTATTTAACAAACGTTGTTGCTTTGATTCGAATTATTTTTAATTTTTTCCAAATTCTTTTTAATTCATCTTGGATTCGTATCAGTTGTATAGAATTTTCTTGAGTTCTTTTTGATACCCTTAAATTATTTAAATTAACTCCAGTATTACTGTAATCAATTAATTATTATATATTCTTGGAAATTTGTTTGAATTAATTTAAAATTTAACCTGAATTCTTTTAACTTCTTTAGAATTATTTAGAAATCACTTTAGTTCTTCTGAAATTCACTGGATTCTTTTCAATTCAATCAATTTTTTTTATTCAGATAGAAGTTTTTTAAACTCACCTTGAATTCTTAAGCATTTCATTTTTAATAAAATTATTTTTTTTTAAATTCGAGAATTGTTTCCAATTCACTTAAATTGTTTTCACTGCTTTCTTGTTTGTTTCTTTTATTCTTTGAATTTCTTTTAATTTCCATAAATTCTGCTGAATTTGCCCTGAATTCCCTGAATACATTTAATTCACTTTTTTTCACTGAAATTAATGTAATTTTTGGCATTCCCTAATTCATTTGAATTATTTTTAGTTCACTTTAAATTATTTAAAATTTACTCTTAACTGTTTTCAATTCACTCTGAATTCTTTTGAATAACTTCGAATTTCTTTTAAATTGAGGCTGCATTATTTTGAACATACCCTACATTATTTTAAATTTGATTTTTTCGCACATGTCTTTAAACTTAATATATTCAAAGTTTTATTAATATTGTTTTAATTTTTTCCAATTTACTAGCATTTTTATAAAACTCACCTTGCATCTTCGTGAATTTGATGATATTCATCATATTTTTCTTTTAATGGAAATTATAAAAATATTATAAATATTATAAGTATTCTCCAAAAATTATTTGGAATTTATTTAATTAATTGAATTAAGTTTTACTCGATTTTCCAATCCTTCAATTTCTTTTTAATTTATCCGGAATTCATCTCAATCCCATTTTACTCAATTCAATCGAATTTTATTTTTCAACTTTAATTAAGGCATTTTATCAAACTCTTTGGATGTCCTTTGGATTGTTTTAAATTCACTCAAAACTTAACTAAAATTTTATCCAATTAACTATAAATCTTATGAATTTTAGCAAGTTTTTATGATTATCAAATTATTCTGAATTCCCTTTAATTCTTCTAAATACACTCCCATTTTACGGAAATCAATGCCATTCTTTGAATTATTTGGAATTCATTTTAATTCATATGTAATTAAGCCTAAATGTCTAAATTCTTGTTAATCTATCCTCAATTCTTTTGAGTTCCTTTGAATTCATTTGAATTCTTCTAAATTCACTCATCTTAAATAAATTCATTTGAATTTTACCTAAATTTTTTTTATTTACTCTGAATTCTTATAAATTCATCCTGAATTCGTTTAAATTCACATTGGATTCGTAATAATTTCTTCGAAATCTATTGAAATCTATTCAGTTTTACTGAAATCGATTAAACATTATGATTTTTTTCTAATTTATTTAAACTGTTTCGAATTTTACTAGAATTGTTTTAAGTTTCTCTTTAAACTCCAAGGAATTTAACTTGAATAGATAGATAATAATTAATTAAAAATAATAATGTATTTAAAATAATTCATTTAATTTAATACATTATTAAGGCAGTATGTGTTAAAAAATAAAATAAATTATTTTTCTTTTCTTTGTACTCTTAATTATTAATTATCCAAGGAAGGTGACATTATCGACTGTTGGAAGGTTTCCTCTATATTTTTAGATTTCTTGAAATAAAAGGTTTTTTCTGCTATTTCAGACCATTAATTGTAATAAAATTGCAAATTTTTTCTTATTCTAAACCCGATAATATATTTAGAAATGGTTGGATTTTTCATCAAATGGATGACTGGATGTTTTTTTATTCTATTTTTTAAAAATTGTTTAGAGGTTCCGCTAGGCCGTTTTAAAGCGTAAAATTAATTTTCGTAGCTTTCGATTTTTTTTAAAATAGCAATTTAAGGGTGAAAAATTTCTTTAACCCTTCTAAAGTGCTTACTGTTAATTAGGGAATCATAACTAAATTTTATAAAAAAAAACTATTTTTGAATATATTATCGGGTTTAAAATAAGAAAATTTGTAATTAAATTATAATTAATGATCTGAAATGGCAGAAAGAACCTTCTATTTCAAGAAATCTAAAAATATAGAGGAAACCTTCCAATAGTCGATAATGGCGCCTACGTTGGATAATTAATAATTAAGAGTATAAATAAAAGAAAAATAATTTATTTTTATTTTTTAACACATAGTGGCTTGATAATTTATTAAATTAAATGAATTATTTCAAATACATTAATATTTTTAATAAATTATTACCTATTCAGGTTAAATTTATTAGAATTCAAAGTAAACTTAAAACAATTCTAGTAAAATTCGAAACATTTTAAATAAATTGGAAAAAATAAAAATGTTTAATCGATTTTATTAAAACTGAATAATAGATTTCAATAGATTTCAAAGAAATTGATAAGAATTCAATGTGAATTTAAACGAATTCAGGATGAATTTATAAGAATTTAGAGTGAATTAAAAAAATTTAGGTAAAATTCAAATGAATTTATTTAAGATGAGTGAATTTAGAAGAATTCAAATGAATTCAAAGGAACTCAAAAGAGTTGAGGATAGATTAACAAGAATTTAGACATTTAGGCTTAATTACATATGAATTCAAATGAATTGCAAATAATTCAAAGAATGGCATTGATTTCCGTGAAATGAGAGTGTATTTAGAGGAATTAAAGGGAATTCAAAATAATTTGATATTCACAAAAACTTGCTAAAATTCATAAGAACATTATGAAATTCATAAGAATTCGATGAAATTCATAGGCATTTGGTTAATTCATGAGAATTTGATCAAAGTCCTACGAAATTGAGTTAATTAGATACAATTTTAAAAATGAACTAATTTGCATTGAATTGCGTAAAATGAGAATTAACAAAATTCAGGGCGAATTCAACGTAAAGCCAAGTGAATTGACAATAATTAAAAAAATATAAATAAAAATCATTAAGTTTTAAATGAATTGAGAAAAATCCAAGGGATATCCAAAGAGTTTGATAAAATGCCTTAATTAAAGTTGAAAAATAAAATTCGATTGAATTGAGTAAAATGGGATTGAGAAGAATTCCCGGTAAATTCAACAGAAATTAGAGGATGGGAAAATCGAGTAAAACTTAATTTAATGAATTAAATAAAATTCGAATAAATTTAGGATAATAGTTCAGGAAATTCAAAAGAGTTCGACAATGTGCCTGAAAATTCAAAAAGAGATAAAATGAATTAAAAATAATGTAGGGTATGTTCAAAATAATGCAGCCTTCTTTTTTAAAAAATTCGAAGTTATTCAAAGGAATTCAGAGTGAATTGAAATAGTTAAGAGTAAATTTGAAATAATTCAGAGTGAACTAAAAATAATTAAAATGAATTAGAGAATGCCAAAAATGCCATTAATTTTAGTCAAAAAGAAGTGAATTAAATGTATTATGGGAATTCAGAACAAATTCAGCAGAATTTATGGGAATTTAAAAAAATTCAAAGAATAAAAAAGAACCAAGAAAGCAGTGAAAAAAATTTATTTTATTAGAAAGAATTAAGAAAAATTCAACAGAATTCAAGAGATCATTCAAAAGAATTTCAGAACAATTAAAGTGATTTCGAAAGAATTCTAAAGAATTTAAAAGAATTCAGGTTGAATTTCAAATTAATTCAAACGAATTGCCGAGAATATATAATAATTAATTGATTACAGTAATACTGGTGTGAATTTAAAGAATTTCAAGGAATTAAAGAGAATTCAAGAAAATTCTATACAACTGATACGAATCCAAGATGAATTGAAAAGAATTCAGAGAAAATTAAAAAAATATTCGAATCAAAGCAAGAAGATTTATTAAATAAAAAAAAACCCGTGGATTTCAGATAAATGGGAGCGAATAGAAATCTGATGGAATTCACAAGAATTGAAGATGAACCTAAAAGTCTTTTGGGTGAACTCAAAAAATTGAAAATCCAAAAACGATTAATTAATTTATGTGAATTTAAAATAATTTAAAGGAATTCTATAGAATTAGAAAATTAAGTAGAATTCACAGGAATTCAATAGTATTTAAATAAATTCAATAGAATTCAAAGGAGTTCAATAGAATTCAAAACTCAATTGAGTAATGCTTTTGAAGCCCAATAATATCTTTAATTTTTTTTTAATTTTTTAAAATTTAAAGCTTCTTCCTTAATAAATAAATAATACTTTCTAAGAGTAAAAAGATGCTTTTTACCTTAAATGTGTATCTTTTAAAAATATGAAACTGAAAAAAACATATTCACAAGCCTAAAACGGCCTTGCAGAAACTCTGAACAATTTTTTTTAA
The DNA here is from genome assembly GCA_010014905.2 of Druon quercuslanigerum. Classification (NCBI taxonomy): domain Eukaryota; kingdom Metazoa; phylum Arthropoda; class Insecta; order Hymenoptera; family Cynipidae; genus Druon; species Druon quercuslanigerum. Next base: position 9,122 of record JAAAKG020207069.1, on the reverse strand, counting down.
TAAACAAAAATTTATGACAGTAATTTTTTTCACCAAAAGGAAGAAATTTAAGGGTAGCGTTTTCAAAATTAAAATTTTTATTGGGCACCAAATACAAAGCAAATATTTATAAATAAAAATCCCTAAATAATTTACCTCAAAATTTTGACGATTTATGATTAGTTTAGGCACTTAAAAAATATTTGCATCTTATAATAATTTTTTTTCTGTTTGAACGTGATAGGCTGTGACAGTTAAGTTTGGAGTAAGTACAACAAAATATTGTAGAAATCATGCAAAATCATGTAAGAATATCCAGGTTAAAATTTTAATGAAATTCTTATAGAATTTTCGTAGGATTTCAAGAACATTTTCTATTAAAATTCTGTAGAAATTATTTTCTTTTTTAAATTTCATGAAATTGTCTTCTGGAATATCAACAAAAATTGCGAAGGAATATTAAAATCTATAATATTTAAATTCTTTTCAAAATAATTTTTAATTCAGAATTTTGAAATAAAAATTCTGAATAACAAATAGATTCCATCAATATTTAAATCGCCGAAAATTTCAATCCACTTGTTTTATGAGATTATATAATTAAAATAATTACTACAAAAACCCTTTCTAAGCATTTGGAATGTTGGAAAGTGATTTTTAATTATAATATATAGGATTCAAAACTTTATATAAGCAAAAACTGCAAATTGATAGAAAAATTGCATCATCACTGCTATTTCATAATTAGAATAAGTAATTAATTTAAAAAATTCCCATATTCAATTATTTATTAGAGCACGAAATTGAGAGAATATTGAATTTTCAGGGTTTCTACAGAATAAAAATTTCCTGATTTCCGCCTACTCAAAAAGACCAATTTTGAATAAAAAAAAAAGAATTACATTTGTATAAAAAATTAGTAATTTTCTAAAAAGAAAAAAGGAATTTTCAATAAATTTTAGAAATTTGTAACCACCTAAAGGAATCTTTAATAAAAAAAATTCACAATCAAAAGCTTAATATTTGATATTTTCGCCAAAAAGTACTTTAATTTTTAATCATCAAAAATTAAATGAAACAAAATAATACGAATTTTCAACAAATTATTTTTCCTGACCGTTCTAAATTTTTCGTTTAAGCATAAAAATAAACGTACGCCTACTCAAAAAGACCAATTTTGAATAAAAAATAAAAAATAATATTTGTATGAAAAATTATTAATTTTTTAACAAGAAAAAAGGAATTTTTAAATTTTGTAACTAATGAAATGAATTTTCAATAAAAAAAATCAGAATCAAAAATTTAATATTCGATATTTCTGCCAAAAAATACTTTAATTTTTAATCAACAAAAGTTAAATGAAACGAAATAATACGAATTGTCAACAAATTATGTAGTTGAATTCCTTAAACAAATCAGGCTCATTCACAAAACAGAATATTTAAATTTTTCGTTAGAAAAATAAATCTTCAAAAAAAAAAGAATTTTCCAAGTCAAATTTTCAGTGAAATTAAATTTAAATTTTTAATCAAACAGATGAGTTTTCTATCAAGAAGATTAAATTTCTATCAAAAAAGATCAATGTTCAACAAAAAAATTTAATACTTACCAAAAAAATGTTTCAACTAGTCAGATTACTTTTCTTTTAAAAGAGACGAATTTTCAGTAAAATAATTAAATTTTCGCCAAAAGCAGATACGTTTTCAAGTTATAATATTTAATTTTACAATAAAAAAAAAATAAATTTTTAATAAAAGAATTCAATGTTCAACTGAGAAAGACTTTTTAATTAATAAAGAAAAAAACTCGTACAGAAAATGTAGAAGAATCATTTTTTAAACAACCTTCTTCTTATTATTATTATTATTATCTTAAATGTGAATATATTATTCTGAAATAAAACAAATATTTGAAATATTGTTCAAATTTTCTATATGGATCATATTGAATCATATTGAATCTTAGTTAAATTATTAATAATATTAATATTTATTATTTGTTCCTAACTAAACAGTTAAAGAAAAATTTAAAATCTCAAAAAACCGCCATTTTCAAATAATATTTATAGATAATGTTGTTATAAATCATAATAATTTGTTTAGTTAACAATTTTTAATAAATTGCATTAATCATTATCTCACTTAAATATAAGTGGAAAATTTTTTAAGGTACTGCAACCTTCTAGCATTATCCTAAGAGAATCTTATTATAAATAATAATAAATGGTTTAAACAATAATTTCTGTTAAATATTATTGACAATTTCCACGGTTGAAATGAAAGGTTAAAAAATAAATTAAAAAATTAGAAGAAGAAAACTGCCACTTTTTAACTTTATACTAAGAAATAATAGCTAAAGCCAATAACAAATTATTTTAATCATTTATTTCATGTACCTATTACAAATAATTTCTACTTAAAAACTGCAGGATATCATAATTAGTGCCAAAAACTCGCAAAATACAATTTTTCACTTGTGGGGTTTTTTCGGACCCAATAAAACCCACTTATGGGGATGATGAATGAATGAAGAGAAATTTTCAGATTTAGCTCGATTCACCTAATATTTACGATAATAAAATGTATAATAAATTATAAAATGAAATTAAAATTAAAAAAAAAAAAAGTGGACCACCTTAGTATCCATCCATCCACTCGCCTCTCGCACTTTTTTCTAAGGAGGATTAGAGAGGAGAAGGTAGGTAAAGCGATGGGACTAGAACTTAGAGAAAATAAGGGAAAATAAAGTCAGGGAAAATTAGTGGAAGTGACTGGAAGTGAAGTAGATGAAGTGAGCGAAATTAGGGGAAATAATCGTGACGTATTAGGGGGGGGGGTAGCAGGAAGTGTGGGGAAATGATAGGGAGGGAAATTAGTGTAAATAAGGAGAACTAATGGAGGGGACATTGAGTGAGTAAGGAACACTTAGGGAGTGGTAGTAGGGGTGATAAAAGGAAGTATGGGAAGTTATTATAAATAAGGATGAGTAGGGGAGGGGAAGTGAGGGCTAAGGAAGGGAAGTAGCGAAAGAGGAGTGTTAGCGGAGTAAACGTGGAGAGGGGATCGCAGCAGAGGAAGAAGTTGGGGCAGGGGTGGACTGAACGTTGAAGTGAGGGGAAGAAAAGTAGGGGAAAATAATGGTGGGGGTAGGGAAGGGAAAATATTGGAGGGGAAAGTTTGAGCGACTTTTCAACATTTTATTAACAGGATGCGAAGCCCCCTTTTGTAGGCGCAAGGCGCCTACTTTAAATAATTTTTTTTCACTCTAGGAACCTCTGCCGTGGGCTTCCTGTCCAATGGTAAATGGAAAAGCTGTCGAAGAATGCGAAAAAAGTTCTGAGACCGCTTATTTTTGGTATCGCACAACCCTGGACGCTTCACCTTCTATAGAGGATGGTCAAGGATTAAAATGGTGGATAGTTGTTTGTTTATTGATCAGTTGGATCGTCGTTTTTTGTATCGTTATGAAAGGAATCCAGTCTTCAGGAAAGGTATTTAATCTAATTTTCAAACAAAAAATTTATTTGAGATTATTTGGCTCAAGGGCCGTGCATAATAATCGAAAGTTATTAGAAAAGATTTTCATTTTAAATTAAAAACAGTTGAATTGAACCAAAAAAGTCGAATTTCGGAAAATAGTGGAATCTTCTACCAAAACAGATTCACTTTTTATCAGTCTCATTTTTAATCCAGAAAGTTTAAATTTCCACCAAAATAGATGAATTATTAAATCAAAAAGAGAAATTTTGACCAAGAATAGGTTTTCAGTCAATAAAGAAAAAAAGTTCCATCTATGAGTTTGAATTTTTAATAAAAAAAGATGAAATTTCTGCTAAAATTTTCAAATAAAAAAAACTACACCAAAAAAGTTTTTTTAGTCAACAAAGAAAAAAAAATCCCGCCAAATATGTTGAACTTTAAAGCAAAAAGAACGAACTTTCTGCAAAATAGCTGAATTTTCCACCTGAAAATATAAATTTTTTAACTAAATAATTTAGTTTTTAACCATGAAGATAAATTGCAAACTTACAAGGACAAATAATTAAGAAAATACTTGAATTTTTAACGATCTAGTTGCATTTTTAAATGAAAAAGATAAATTCAAAACCAATAATCGAGTAGTTTGATGACCAGTTGAAAAAAATAATTTGCAACCAAAGTAAAAACAATGTTAAAAAAAAATTAAATTTTCAAGTAAAGAAATGGTTTTTAAAATAAAATTATGAATCTTCTCTTTAAAAAATAATATCGTGCAAAGAAATAGAATTTTCAACAAAAATGTTGACTTTCAACCGAAACAGAATAATTTTTAATGTGACATTTTTGTTTTTGATAAAAAAGATTAAATTTCTATCCAAAAATAATAATTTTTAGTTAAATTTTTCAGACGAAAAAGAGCTTTTTACACGAAAGTTCAATTTTAAACTAAGAAAATGAACCTTTTTATCCAAAAAGAAGAATTTTACAAAAATTACATAAATTTACATAAGAGTAGCTAAATTTTCAAATAAAAAATTGCAATCTTTATCCAAAAGCATAATAGTTCAATCTTCATTCAGAAAAAGAATAATTTTTAATAAAAACAAGAACTGTCTAGATAAAAGTAGAATTTTTTATCAAAAATGAATTTTTCTCTAAGTTGTTGAATTTTCGAACCAAAAAGAAATTTCTACAAAAAGAGACGAATTTTGCGAATTAGTGCACGGCCCCTTAATGCCATAATATTAATAATGCGAATTAATGTTAACTTTCGTAAGAAATTTTTCTTATCGATTCTAATTTGTGGTCAAATTTTAGGTGGTTTACTTCACCTCGATGTTTCCCTATTTGGTTCTCACCATTTTCTTCGTGCGGGGCATCACATTGAAAGGGGCTGCTGATGGATTGGCCCACATGTTAAAACCGAAGGTACGTTTTTATTTTTCAATTAAAAAATCAAATTTTGTTTCTTAAGGGATACTTTTTCCCGGAAAGGGAAGTAGGGGTAATTCCCTAACTGACTTTACCCCATACCCGAACCGACTTTACCCCGTACCTCAGTCGCCTTTACCCCGTACCCTAGATTACTGTAGCTCGTACCTAGCCGACCTTATCCTGTTGATCGGCCGATTTTACCCCGGGCGTTAGCCGACTTTACCCCATGCCCTAAAATGACTTTACCACATACCCTAGCTGACTGTAACCCTTACCCTAAGTGAACTTAGGCTGTATGCTAATCGACTTTGCCCCATATCCGGTCCAACTTTACTCCATACCCGAGCCAACTTTATCCCGTACCCTAGATTACTATAGCTCGTACCTAGCCGACCTTATCCTGTTGATCGGCCGATTTTACCCCGGGCGGTAGCCGACTTTACCCCATGCCC
>JAAAKG020207047.1:0-22926 GCA_010014905.2 Druon quercuslanigerum | reverse complement strand
AGCAAAATATGAATTTTAAACAAAAAGTTACTTTTCTACCAAAATGGTTTAATTTGAAACTCAAAAAGAGGGATTTTAAACCAGTTTAAATTTTGCTAAACAAATTATGAATTTTCTACCAAGATATGAATTTAAAAAAAGACTACAAATTAAAAAAAAGTTAAATATTTAAACAATTAATTGAATTTAAACAAAAAGTTTATTTTATTCGAAAATAATTTAGTTTTAAACCCAAAAAGATAACATTCCTACCAAAGGAAATACATTTTAAAAACCCAAAAGACAAATTTTTAAAAAAGGTTGGATTTTCAAAAAATAATTTAATTTTTAATCAAACAGTTGTATTTTTAAACAAATTAAAACAAATAGTTGTATTTTAACCCAACAGATTTTAGTTTAATTTTCAATGGAAAAATAAACTTTCTATCTAACCTAAAATGATGAAATTTCTACCAAGATATGAATTTTTAAATAAAAACTACGAATTAAAAAAATATGATAAATTTTTAAACAATATTGAATTTAACAAAAAAAGAGTGCAATTTTTAAACAGAGCAGGAATTTTTAAACGAATTTTAAATTTGCAACTCCAAAAAGATAGTTGTTGAATTTCAAACAAAAAGATACTTTTCTACCAAAATAATTTAGTTTTAGAACCAAAAAGATAACATCCCTAGCAAAATAGGTGAATTTTTAAACCAAAAAGACGAATTTTAACAAAAAATGGTTGGATTTTTAGAAAAATAATTCAATTTTCCATCAAGCAGTTGTATTTTTAAACAAAAAAGATTAAATTTTCATCAAAAGAGATAAATTTTTAAACAAAAACATAAAATTAAAAAAAAAATAGTTGATTTTTTAAGAAAGAAGTTACTTTTCTGCAAAAATAGTTTTTTTTTCAACCCTAAAAGAGGAACTTTTAACCAACCCGTTGCATTTTTAACCGAAAAAGATTAAATTTCTACCAAAATAGGCGAATTTTTAAACTAAAAAGACAAAATAAAAAAAAATAGTTGAATTTTCGATTAAACAGTTGTATTTATAAACAAAAAAAATGAAGTTTTTACCCAAAGACATGAATTTTCAAATCGAAGAAAAAGTTTAAAAAAATGCATTTTCAACAAAAAAGTTATTTTTCTATGAAAATAGTTTAATTTTCAACCCAAAAAGAAAATTTTTTACCAAAAAAAATGACTTTTCTACTAAAATAAATTGATTTTCAACCTCAAAAAGATTTTAGTTGAATTTTCAACAAAAAAATTGACTTTTTCACCATGATAGTTAAAAATTTACCCCAAAAAACAAGAATTTTCAACCACAGGTCGCATTTTTTTCTAAAAAAGATTAAATTTCTACCAAAAGAGATAAATTTGTACAATAGTAAGACGAATTAAAAAAATAATAGTTTAATTTTCAAGAAAAGTGACTTGTTGAAAATAATAGTTCAAATTTTAACCCAAAAAACAGAATTTCCAACCAGCAGTTTTATTTTTCGCCAAAAAAGTTGCAATTTCTACCAAAAGTAAAACATTTTTACAACAAAAAGACGAATTAAAAAAAAATTCATGAACCTAAAAAAACCAACAAAAAATAATCAATTTGAAACCAAAATGGCGATTTTTTAACAAAAAGGTTGCATTTTTAACCACGAAATAAATTTTCAAACAAAAACATAAAATTAAAAAAAATACTTTAATTTTTAACAAAAAAGTTACTTTTCTACCAAAATAGTTAAATTTTCTATCAAAATAATTTAATTTTTCATCCAAAAAGAATTATTTTCAACAAAACAGTTTATTTTTAAACAAAAAGGATGACTTTCAAACAAATTTGATCAATTTGCAATTTACAACATTTATACAAAAAGAGATCAATTTTTAAATCGAAAACAAAGTTTGAAACGAATTTTAAATTTTCAACTCTAAAAAGATTTTTCTTGAATTTTCAACATCAAAGTATGAATTTTAAACAAAAAGTTTTTTTGTTTAACCGACAAAGATAACTACAAAAAAAGGTGTATTTATAAAACTCAAAAAACCAATTTTAAAACAAAGTTGGATTTTCAAAAAAAAATATAATTTTCAATTAAACAGTTGTAATTTTAAACAAGAAAAGATGACATTTTTACCAAAAGAGAAACATTTTGAAACCAAAGACAAATTTAAAAAAAAATAACTGTATTTTTAGTTTGAATTTTCAATAAAAAAGTTACTTTTTACCAAAATAGTTTAATTTTCTCTCTTAAAAGATAAATTTTCAACCATACCGAAAATGATGAAACTTCTACCACGACATGAATTTTTAAATAAAAAGTACGAATTAAAAAAAATATAAAATTTCAACAAAAATAGTGTAATTTTTAAACCGAACACAAATTTCCAAACGAATTTTGAATTTTCAAATTTAAAAACAATTATGTTGAGTTTTGGACATTAAAATATGGATTTTAAACAAAAGTTACTTTTATATAAAAATAATTTAATTTTCAACCCAAAAAGATAAATTTTCAACCAGTTTGATTTTTTTAAATATTAAAATTTTAAACAATTATTTGAATTTAAACTAAATGTTATTTTTCTATTTTATTTTATTATTTTATTTTCTATTATTTTTCTAAATAATTTAGTTTTAAACCCAAATCCAACAGACAAATTTTTTTTAAAAAGTTGGATTTTCAGAAAAAGAATTTAATTTTTAATCAACCAGTTGTAGTTTTAAACAAAAAAGATGATATTTTTACCAAAAGTGAAAAATTTTCAAACCGAAAACAAATTTTTAAAAAACAGTTGTATTTTTGACCCAACAGGTTTTAGTTTAATTTTCAACGAAAAAAGAAACTTTTCTACCAAACCGAAAATGATGAGATTTCAACCAAGGTATGAATTTTTAAATAAAAACTACGGATTAAAAAATATGCTAAATTTTTAAACAATATTGAATTTAACAAAAAAAGGTTAAATTTCTACAAAAAGAGTGCAATTTTTAAACCGAACAGGAATTTTTAAACCTAACAATATGTTTCCTGTTCAGAAATGATGAAATTTCGACTAGAACATATTAATTTTTTCAAACCAAAATAACTAATTAAAAAAAGGTTTAATTATTTATAAAGAAGTTACTTTTCTTCGAAAATAGTTTGCTTTTCAATCCTAAAATAGGAACTTTATTTTTAAACAAAAAAGATGAAATTTTTACTAAAAGGGACGAATTTTCAAACCGAAGACGAATTAAAAAAAAATAGTTCAATTTTCAACCCAAAATAGTTATTTGCAGAAAAACTTTAAAGAAATTTGTTAAATTTGCAATAAAATAATAAGAACATTTTATTTCAAAATCTTAGAAGTTGTTTAATATTTGTGCAAACTTAAAATTATTTTTGAAATTTTTTCAGAACTTCTAAATATCACTCAAAATTATTTCAATTTTTCCTACAAAATTTTAGGAAATCCTGAAAATTTTAGAAAATTTCCTTAAAATTTTGATGTTTAAATAAAATTGTCTTAAGATTCCTATTAAAATTATAAATAATTTGTCATTTTTAAAAATTATTTTAAAAGAATATTTAGAAAGGTTTTAAAAGATTTGCATAATTGTCAAAAAAGATTCTAGAAGATTTTAGGGAAATTTTTAAAATTTGCATGATCTTAAAATTAATAAAAAAATTTCTGTAAATGTTTATTTGTAAATTATACATAAAAATTCAACAATTAAAATTGTAACGTTTAAAATTTAAAAGCTCTTCGAAAATTTAAAGATTCTAGGCTTTCCATGTCAAACAATTTAGTTCAATATTGTTTATTTTTAAATGTTTAATATTTGGTCTCAATTTTCTTGTCTTAAATAAACAGTGAAATATCGCTCAATATTCAATAATTAATCATTTTAAATTTAATAAAAGCCTTTAAATAAGAATACATTATTATAAATTTATTTTTTATTATAAAATATTTTATAAGGTTTCAACCAGCCGTCCACATTTTTTTTAACGGCCAAGACTTTCAAATAGAAATCGTTTAATTTTTAACGTTAACATCATGTTTTAATACTTACCAAAATATTAATTTTCCACAAAGAAAAAAAAAAGTTCAACTAAATAGTTAAATTTTCAATCAACCATTTTTATTTTTCACCAAAAAAATATTAAAGTTCAACAGACATAGATTAATATTTTAACTGAAAAAAAGAAGTTAAAAAAAATAGTGGAAATTTTAAAATCCAAAAAGATTTTTAATGACTTTTCAACAACGAAGTATAATTTTCAAGAAAAAGGTGACTTTTCTATTAAAAAATGGTGAAATTTTCAACAGAACAAGAAGAGTTTTTTAACAAACAATATATATATTTTTTGTTCAGAAATGATAAAATTATAAAAAATGGGTGAATTTTCAATACAAAAAGACAAAGTTATAAGAAAATTTGAATTTTCAGACAAATAATTTAATTTTCCATTAGTTGTATTTTTAAACAAAAAATATTAAATTATTACCAATAGAGATGAATTTCAAACCGAAATTTAAAAAACTAGTTGAATTGTTAACAAAAAAGTTACTTTTCTACCAAAATAGTTTAATTTTCCACCCAAAAAGAAGAGTTTTCACCCAAACAATATGTATATTTTTTGTTCAGAAATTATAAAATTTCTGCTAGAACAGATACGTTCTTTTAAAACCGAAACAACCAATTTAAAAGAAAAGTTGAATTTTTAAGAAAGAACTTACTTTTTGCGAAAATAAAAAAAAACGAAAAAATTAAAATCAAACAAAAACATAAAATTAAAAAAAAATTGATTTTTTTAAAAAAAGTTACTTTTCTGACAAATAATTTAATTTTCTTTCAAACAGTTTTATTTTTAAATAAAAAAGATTAAATTTTTACCAAAAGAGATGAATTTTCAAACCGAAAGTCAAAAAAAATAGTTGAATTTTTAACAAAAAAGTTACTTTTCTACCAAAATAATTTAATTTTCCCTTCAAAAAGAGTTTTTTCAACAAAACAGTTTATTTTCAAACAAAAATGATCATTTTTAAACAAATTTGATTAATTTGCAATTTATAACATTTCTACAAAAAGAGATCAATTTTTAAATCAAAAACAAAGTTGGAAACGAATTTTAAATTTTCAACTCTAAAAAGATTTTTCTTGAATTTTTAACATTAAAGTATTAATTTTAAACAAAATGTTTTGTTTAACCGAAGAAGATAACATTTCTAGTAAAATAGGTGTATTTTTAAACCCAAAAGACGAATTTAAAAAAAAATTGGATTTTACAGACAAATAATTTAATTTTCCATCAAACAGTTGTATTTTTAAACAAAAAAGATTAAATTTTTAAGAAAAGAGATTATTTTTGAAACCGAAATTTAAAAAAATACTTAAATTTTTAACAAAAAAGTTACTTTTCTACCAAAATAGTTAAATTTTCTACCAAAATAATTTAATTTTCCAACCAAAAAGAATTATTTTAAACAAACAGTTTATTTTTTAAACAAAAAGGATGACTTTTAAACAAAATTGATCAATTTGCAATTTATAACATTTCTACCAAAAGAGCTCAATTTTTAAATCGAAACCAAAGTTTGAAACGAATTTTAAATTTTCAACTCTAAAAAGATTTTTCTTGAATTTTTAACAGTAAAGTATTAATTTTTAAACAAAAAGTTTTGTTTAACCGAAGAAGATAACATTTCTACTAAAATAGGTGTATTTTTAAACCCAAAAGACGAATTTTAAAAAAAGTTGGATTTTACAGACAAATAATTTAATTTTCCATCAAACAGTTGTATTTTTAAACAAAAAAGCTTAAATTTTTAATAAAAGAGATTATTTTTGAAAGCGAAATTTAAAAAAAATACTTTAATTTTTAACAAAAAAGTTACTTTTCTACCAAAATAGTTAAATTTTCTACCAAAATAATATAATTTTCCAACCAAAAAGAATTATTTTAAACAAAACAGTTTATTTTTTAAACAAAAAGGATGACTTTTAAACAAAATTGATCAATTTGCAATTTATAACATTTCTACCAGAAGAGATCAATTTTTAAATCGAAACCAAAGTTTGAAACGATTTTTAAATTTTCAACTCTAAAAAGATTTTTCTGGAATTTTCAACATCAAAGTATGAAAAGATAAAATTTCTACAAAAATAGGTGAATTTTTAAACCAAAAAGACGAATTTTAACAAAATAGTTGGATTTTCAGAAAAATTATTTAATTTTCCATCAAACAGTTGTATTTTTAAACAAAAAAAAGGTAAAATTTTTACAAAAAGATATTAATTTTCAAACCAAAGATTAATTTAAAAAAAAAAGTTGAGTTTTCAACCCAAAATGTTTAAGTTGGATTTTCAACAAAAAAGTTATTTTTCTACCAAAAATAGTTTCAAACAAACCGAAAATGATGAAATTTCTATCAAGACATGAATTTTTAAATAAAAACTACGAATAAAAAAAATGTCCTATTTTTCAACAATTAATTGAATTTAAACAAAAATTAGTTTTCTACCAAAATAGTTTAATTTTCAACCCAAAAAGAGGAGTTTTCAACCAAACAATATGTATATTTTTTGTTTAGAAATGATAAAATTTCTACTTATACAGATACTTTTTTTTTAAATCAAAACAACGAATTATAAAAAAATAGTTGAATTTTTAGGAAAGAAGTTCGTCCGTAAAACATAAAATTTCTACCAAATGGGCGAATTTTCAAAACAAAAAGACAAAAGTAAGAAAAATTAAATTAACATAAAAAAGTTGACTTTTGAACAAAAAAGTTACTTTTTTACCAAAATAGTTTGATTTTCAACCTTAAAATAGGAATTTTCAACAAAACCGAAAATTATTTTTGAATTCAATTCAATTTAATTTTTTTTTTTAATAAGTTAATTTTCCACCGAAAAAGAGTTATTTTCAACAAAAAGTTTATTTTTTAAACAAAAATGATGACTTTTGAACAAATTTGATCAATTTGCAATTTATAACATTTCTACCAAAACAAATCAATTTTTAAATTGAACACAAATTTTCAAACGAATTTTAAATTTTTAACTCTAAACAGATTTGTCTTCCTTTTTCAAAACCAAAGTATAAATTGTAAACAAAAAGTTAATTTTCTACCAAAATAATTTAATTTTAAACCCAAAAAGAGAAATTTTCAATCAGTTTGATTTTTGCTAAAAAAATTATGAAATTTTTACTAAAAGGAATGAATTTTAAATTAAAACTGCAAATTTAAAAAATAGGTTAAATATTTTAAAAAAAATTGAATTGCTAACCAAACAATTGCATTTTTAATCGAAGATGATAAAATTTCTCCACAAATAGTTCAATTTTTAAACCGGAAACAAAGTATGAAGTATGAATTTTAAACAAAAAGTTTTTTGTTTAACCTACAGAGATCAATTTTCAACTTAACCGAAAATTATGAAATTTCAACCAAAACATGAATTTTTAAATAAAAACTATGAATTGAAAAAAATGTTGCATTTTTTATTAACTAATTAAATTTACAACTAAACAGTTGCAGTTTTTTTTAAAGATAAAAATTCTACAAGAAAAGTGCAATTTTTAAACCGAAATCAAATTTTCAAACCCAAAAGGAGGGATTTTCAACCAGTTTGATTTTTGCTAAAAAAAAATGAAATTTCTACCAAGATATGAACTTGAAAAAAGAATTTTAAAAAAAGTTAAATATTTAAACAATTATTTGAAATGAACCAAAAAGTTATTTTTCTACAAAAATAATTTAGTTTCAAACCCAAAAAGTTACTTTTTCTTTCAAAATGGTTTAACTTTCAACCCTTAAAAAAAGGATCTTTCAACCAAACCATTGCACTTTTAACCGAAAAAGATTAAATTTCTACCAAAATAGGTGCATTTTTAATCCCCAAAGACGAATTTAAAAAAAAGTTGGATTTTCAGACAAATAATTTAATTTTGAATCAAACAGTTGTATTTTTAAACAAAAAAGATTAAATTTTTACCAAAAGAGATGAATTTTCAGACCTAAATTTAAAAAAAAAAAAACAGTTTTTTTTTATCCCAAATGGTTTTAGTCGAATTTTCAACAAAAAAGTTACTTTTTACTAAAATAGTTTAATTTTGTACCTTAAAACATAAATTTTCAACCAAACCGAAAATGATAGAATTTTTACCAAAACATGGATTTTTAAATAAAAACTACGAATTAAAAGTGTTAAATTTTTCAACAATTAATTGAATTTACAACAAAACAGTTGCAGTTTTTTTTTAAAGATAAAATTTTCACAAAAAGAGTGAATTTTAAATTTTCAACTTTAAAAGGATTTACGTTGAATTTAGATATTAAAGTATGGATTTTAAACAAAAAGTTACTTTTATATCAAAACAATTTAATTTTCCACCCAAAAGAGAGATTTCCAACCAGTTTGATTTTTGCTAAAAAAAATTATGAAATTTCTACCAAGATAAGAATTTTAAAAAATGTTAAATTTTAAAAAAAGTAATTGAATTTAAACAAAAAGTTATTTTTCTACAATAATAGTTTAATTTTTCACCCAAAAAGAGGAATTTTTAAACCAAACAATATATTTTCCATTCAGAAATTATGAAATTTCTACTAGAACAGATGAATTTTTTAAACGAAAAAAGAAACTTTTTTACCAAACCGAAAATGATGAAATTTCTAGCAAGATATAAATTTTTAAATAAAAACTACGAATTAAAAAAATATGTTAAATTTTTAAACAATATTTTCAACTAAACCGAAAATGCTTTTTTTAAGTAGAAAATAGTTTATAACCTTTTAATTTTTAACGCTAACATCTCAAAATTCTTAAATTTTTAACGAATTTAAAATCGTTTGTCAAATCGTTGATTGCTCGCTTTTTAATACTCAAAGTACAAATTCACTAAAAAAATGGTTATTTATTTATTTAAAAAAAATATATATTTTTTTGGCAAGAATTTTCAACTTCAAAGGCTTTTCAAGTTTTAATTATTCAAGTCTTCTTCTTTTTTAAATTACAAATTTAAGCATAAAAATAAAAATCTAGAATGGAAATTTTTGTAAGTAAAACATTTTTAAATTACGCATTGGAAACTCAATAACAGCATAATTAAAAAGAAAACAATTCAACTATTTATTTTAAAAACTGTTGAAATCAAACTCAGGCAGATTTTTCTTTAAAAAATTTGTAAAATAAATAAATTACTTAATTTTAAAAATTCGCTAACTCTTCCCTCGCCGATATTTAATCTTCCTTAGCCAGAATTTTATTCTTATAATCTAAGTAAATAAATTAATTCGAAAACTATTATTAAACTATTATTAATAATATTTCTAAATATAAAAATAAAAAAAGTGGAGTACAAGAATAAAAATAAAAAGACGTGTATATACTTGTAATAAATAATTCTTTAATAATTTAACTCGTGGTCTATGCAATTTTCCTTTGTAATATAAAATACATGCTTTTCGAAAGAAACACCTTAACTCCTCTCTATCCTATGTAAAATTAGATAAGGACCTGTCGTGACGCCCGAGTGGATTCGGAATCGTCAATTTCTCGCCAGAAGAAAACTGTCAATGCGAAACTATTCAACCAAATAATAGTGCATACATTATAATACAACAATTTTACGCTGGGATCGTTCAGTCGTTAAATTAAAAAGCAATCCACTCGTCGTTTATGGGAGGAAAAGTCGAATCCGTGAATCTCAGACTAAACTGGGAACGTATTATTTTAACTAACTAATTAATTCATTAATTGGCAGTTTGCGACTCAAGAGTGGGCAAAAGTTGAAAATTTCACAAATTTTCACCCCTCGCTGACTCACACTCCCGAGCGATGCAGATTTATTTACAAACTTCTTGGCGTTTTCACTATTTGCTTTCTCGATTTGCAATTTCGTTAACAACGCTCAACGCTCAACGCTCAACGCAACGTCTCTAATATAGAGACTTACTTTCTTTCTAATCTACAAAAGAAGAAATTCCACACAAAAGGCTTACAAATATTTATATTTAAGTAAAGCACTCTCGTGTTTTTATTTTCATTTCCTTTTTCTTCGCTGGCTACACTCAGAAAAACATTTCAGTAGATATACAGAGGGCTTTCTGGACAGATTAGTAAAAATGGTGTCATATTACACTCGTAAAAATATTTCGAGGGTATCATATTACAGTTAATGTAATATGACACCCTAGAACAGTTTTCTATAGGTATGTTGAGAATAATCTTGAAATTAACTATGTATATTTTAATATTAACAGAAATTTTCGTGGGTGTCATATTACGAAACATACCTGATAATATATTTGTAAAAGTGTGTCATATTACGAAACTCTTCTGATATAATGTTGTACAAACGATTTCAATATTATGCTTAAGACACCAATACAACAGTTTCGAGGGTATCATATTACAATAAAAAAAAGATTTCGTGAGTATCATATTACAGTTACAGCAATATGACACCCTCAAAAACGTTACCATTCGTATATAAAGGGTAATTATCAAATTCCTTCTGCAAAATATTAACATACTATCAGCAAAATCTTCAAAGGTGTCACATTACGAAACTTTTCTGTCAATATTGACACTTATATATTGCATAAGTAATTTCAAGATTAGCCTTAACACGTTAATAAAAAAAATCAAGAATTTCATATTAAAATAACGTTTTCGAGGGTATCATATTACAGTTACTGTAATATGACACCCTAGATTTTCTATAGGTGTGTTAAGGGTAATCTTGTAATCAATTACGCAAAATATTATCATACTAACAGAAATTTTCGAGTGTGTCATATTACGAAACTTTTCTGATATAATGCTGTATAAGCGATTTCAATATTACGCTTAGACACCAATACAACAGTTTTCAAGGGTATCATATTACAGTAAAAAGAAGTTTTGAAAATATCATATTATAGTTACAGCAATATGACATCGAAAAATTTACTATTGGTATCTATAGGGTAATTATCAAATTTGAATTTTGAAACAAACAATTTAATTTTCCATCAAACAGTTGTATTTTTAAACAAGAAAGATTAAATTCTTACAAAAAGAGATGATTTTACAAACCGAAATTTAAAAAAATAGTTATTTTCAATAAAACAGTTTATTTTCAAATAAAAAGAATGACTTTTGAACAAATTGGGTCAATTTGCAATTTATAACATTTCTACCAAAAGAGATCAATTTTTAAATCGAAAAGAAAGTTTGAAACGTATTTTAAATTTTCAACTCTAAAAGATTTTTGTTGAATTTTCAACATCAAAGTATGAATTTTAAACAAAAAGTTTTTTTGTTTAATCGACAGAGATGAAATTTCCACAAAAATAGGTGAATTTTTAAACCGAAAAGACGAATTAAAAAAAAAACCTAATGCTGAATATTATCATACCAAGAGAAAAATTGTCCACGGTGTCATATTACAAAATTTTTATGATAATGTGCAAAAGTAATTTCAAGATTAGCTTTAACACGATAATAAAAAAATGCAAGATGTCATATTAAAATAACAATGTTTTCGAGGGTATCATATTACAGTTATTGTAATATGGCACTCTCAAAACCTGTTATATTGGTATGTTAAAGGGTAATTTTAAATTTTCTTATGCAAAATATGATCATATCAACAGAAAATTTTACGAGGGTGTCATAATACGAAACATGTCTGATAATATATTTTTTAAAGTGTGTCATATTACGAAACTCTTCTGATATAATGTTGTATAAGCGATTTCAATATTACGCTTTAGACACCAATACGTCAGTTTTCGAGGGTGTCATATTACAGTAAAAAAGTTTTTGACCCGATCAAATTACAGTTACAGCAATATGAAATCGAAAACTTTAATATTGGTATCGATAGGGTAATTATCAAATTCCTTATGCAAAATATTAACAAACTAACCGAAAAATCTTCAAGGGTGTCATATTCCAAAAGCAATTTCAAGATTACCCTTAACAAATACATGAAAATAAGTTTCAGGGTGTCATATTACAGTAAGTTTTCAAGGGTATAGTAAGGGTAATTTTTAAATTCCTCATGTTTCAGAGGGTATCATATTACAGTTACTGTAATATGACAACCCCAAAAGCTGTTCTATTGGTATTTTAAGGGTAATTCAAAATTTTCTTTTGCAAAATATGATTATACCGGCATAAAATTTTACGAGGATTTTACATAATATAAATAAAAGTTTAAAAGGGTATCTGATTACAGTTACCGTAATATGACAACCTCGACAAATTTTCTGTTGATATCTTAAGGATAATTTTCAAAATCCTTTTGTAAAATACTGCCATACTAGCAGCAACATTTTCGAGGGTGTCATATTACAAAAAAATTTTCTGATAATATTGATACTCAATATATTGCATAAACAATTTCAAGATTATCCTTAAAAAAATAAATAGAAAAGCTTTCCATGGTATTATATTAGAGTAAAAAAAAGTTTTTGAGGGTATCATATTGCAGTTACCTTCGAAAATTTTCTGTTGGCATGTTAATGATAATTTTGAAAATCCTTATTCAAAACATTACCATACTAGCAGAAACATTTTCGAGGTTGTCATATTACAAAAGTTTCGGATAATATTGATACTCATAAATACAGTACATAGGCACTTTTTAAATCACCTTTAGCAAATCAAATAAATTTCTATTGGTATAATTAACGAAATTTTGAAGACTCTTATTCAAAATATGATACCAACAGTAAATTTTTCGAGATTGTCATATTAAAAAACCTTTCTGATATTATGCATAACTAACTTCAAGATTATCCTTAACACGTCAATAGAAAAGTTTCCGAATGTATCATATTACAGTTAATGTAATATGACACCTTTAAAAAACTCTTAGATTGGCATGTTAATGTTAATTTTGAAATTGCTCGTGCAAAATATTATCATACCAAAAGAAAAATTTTCGAAGGTGTCATATTACAAAAATTTTCTGAGAATGTGCATAGGTAACTTCAAGATTAGCTTTCACACAGAAATCGAAAATTTTTCGAGTGTATCATACTACAGAAATAGTAAGTTTTTCGGGGTATCATATTACAGTTACTGTAATATGACACCCTAGAAAACTTTTCATTTGAGCCAGAATCCGTCTTGTAAAAGTGGCCCAGAAACCTCCCTGTATCCTCAATTCTTCATTTTTCAACTTATTTTTGGTCTTGAATTAAAGAAACGGTTTCTTTAATTCAAGTCAAATAATTTTCCGAGTGTAGAATTGACGTGGTTAAAAATATAGATTTCTTTACGTCGTATTAGCTAATAATTCTTAAGGTTTGTTTCGTCGTTTGATTAAAATATATCTTCTCGCTGAGAAGGAATTTCAACCTTTCACGAGGAAATTCACTCTCGGATGATAAATATTGTTTGTACCTGTAGCGTAGTACGTGAGTATAGACAATTTTCAAGATTACGCAAATCCCGATTTCATTAAGAAAATAAATTACGCGCGTAAGTAGTAAACTTAATGATGATAAATCGGAACTGCTCAGTGATGATTTAATGCTGAGTAGAAATTACATTTTCAAGTTTCTAGTGCGATATTGTTTCAAAGACGGTCGGGCGTCTATTTTTGACAACGAGGAATTCCTCTAGCCTCACAATTCAACAGTCACAATATTAAATAAATATATTTCTAAAAAATAATTTCTACTTTTTACACTTTTCCTTCATCTCGCTAATCTGAAATCAACCTTTTTGTTTCTTCAAACTTCCCTCGTTTTGGTAATTTACCAAGGGCATGTATAAGGTACCCTAAAAAGGGAAAATATTTTCAATATCTAGTGATTAGTAATACTATGAAATTCCTCAGTTATCAGTGACACGTTTCCAATTTTTTCCAATTTTTTTTATTTTCGCCTCGTCGAATCTTTTGGCTCGATATAATTCATAAATGTTAATATTATGCTTTACTGACTACATACTTAAGCACGTAGGATAAGAATTGCGTGTAAAAAAAAACACGAGTAATTCGTAATACTACCTACGGTAAAATCCACTTTTCGCAATGTGATTCAATTTATTTATTTTTTTTTAAATCCAAGGACATTGGAAACTTATCCGATTCCTATTTTATCGCATTTTTTTATGGAACTTAATTCCTTGAATTGCAGGAATTCCACGAATTCAGATAATTGATAGAATTCCATAAAATTTAAAGAATTCCCATGATTGAAAAGATTTCCTTGAATTCTCTCAATCCCTTTTATTCTTCTAAATTCTATGAATTATTTTAAAGCCCTTGAAATTCAGGGAATTTTACGAATTCCGATATAACAGTTCTGGGAATTCTGCAAATTCAAATAATTCCAGGTATTCCGCGAATTCAGATAATTAGGTGAAATGCAGAAGATTTTCTGGAATTCGATGAATTTCTTTAAACTTCCTCAATTCTTTCAATTCTAATAAATTCCACTGAATACTTTGCATTATTTATAATGCCTTTTTAATTTAGGGAAATCCAAGAACTTAAAAATAATAAAAGAAATTTAAATGAATTCAGAACATTTCCTCGAATTCTCCTTCAATTTTCTAAAATCCTCAGACTTCTTTATCTCATTCTCTAAATTTCCTGAATTCTTTCAAATTTTTTTCATTTCTTTTCTGCATTTATTTCTGAATAAATAAATTTATTAATTATTTTTATTAATTTCTGAATTTTTAAAATTATTTTTAAGTCCTTGGAATTCAAAAAATTTCACGAATTCAGGAATTTCACAAATTCCCTGAAATCCTTCAATTACTTGGATTCTTTAAATTCCTGAAATTCTTTGAATTCCCTGAATTCCTTCAATTCTGATAAATTTTTGGAAAATCCAAGAACTTGAAAATAATACCAGGAATTCAGAAGATTTCCTCGAATTCTCTGATTTCCCGAATTCTCCTTTAATTTCCTCAAATTATCTGAATTTTCAACTCATTCTCTGAATTTCTTGAATTTTCTTGAATTTTTTTCGATATTTATTAATTATTTGCATTATTGTTAAGTCCTTGGAATTCCACGAATTCAGATAATTAATGGAATTCTAGGAATTAAAAAAATTCACATAATTGAGAGAAATTCAGAAGATTTTCTTCTCGAATTCTCTTAATTAATTTAATTCTTCTAAATTTTTTGCATTATTTTTAAGTCCTTAGAATTCAAGAAATTTCACGAATTCAGGAATTTCACTAATTCCCTGAAATCCTTAAATTACATGGATTCCTTAAATTCCTGAAATTCTTTGAATTCGCTGAATTCCTTCAATTCTGATACATTTTTGAA
This sequence comes from Druon quercuslanigerum, assembly GCA_010014905.2. NCBI lineage: Eukaryota > Metazoa > Arthropoda > Insecta > Hymenoptera > Cynipidae > Druon > Druon quercuslanigerum. The sequence goes on along the minus strand of JAAAKG020207047.1, from coordinate 7,649 downwards.
CTCATTCTCTGAATGTTTTGAATTTTCTTGAATTTTTTCGATATTTCTGATTCAGATAATTAATGGAATTCTTGGAATTTAAAAAATTCACATAATTGAGAGTAATTTAGAAGATTTTTTTCTTAAATTCTATTGATTACTTTAATTCTTCTGAATTTTTTGCTTTATTTTTAAGTCTACGGAATTGAAGCAATTCCGCGAATTCAGGGAAATTTAAGGACCTAAAAATAATACAAGAAATTCAGACGAATTCAGAGAATTAGCAGGAATTCAGAATATTTCCTGGAATTCTCTGAATTCGTCGAATTTTTTTTAATTCCTTCAATTCTGATAAATTCCAGTGAATTTCTCGAATTATTTTTAAGCCTTTCGAATTCAGGGAAATTGAAGAAATTAAAAATAATACAAGGATTTTAAATAAATTCAGAAAAAGATTTCCTCGAATTACCCTTCAATTTCCTGAAACTTTCGATTATTTCGATTCTTTAGAAGTTTTCGCATGGTTTTTCAATCCTTGGAATTTAGGGAACTCTACGAATTCAGACAATTGATGGTATTCCAAGAATTGAAAAAAATTTACATAATTGAGGGGCATTCAGAAGATTTTCGAAATAACTTTTAATTCTTCTGAATTTTTTTTGCATTATTATTAGGTACTTGGAATTCAAAAAATTTTCCTAAATTCAGGGAAATTTGAGGATTTCAAAAAAATTTAAGGGATTCAGATAAATTGACAATAATTAGGATGAATTTTCCATAAATTCATTCTCTGAATTTCCTGAAATCTTCTGAACTCCCATACATTTTTTGCATTATTTTTAACTACTTGTAATTCATGGAAATTCCACACAAATTAGATAATTCGGCGAAAAAAATAAGATAGGAATCGGAATCGTCCTCAAAATTAAATCTATCTCGATTTCGAATTTAATTCGAGGTTTTCTTTTGCATAAAAATAAATCTCAACACGAAAAGAGGACTTGAATGAATTTTGTTCCGCCGTAAATATCTCTTTGGTCACACGATAGTGTCTCGCTTAGTGTATAAACAATCACATATATGCACACTTTAGAAAAATAACAACTACACATTTTTTGCTTCCATTGTCTTAGAAAACTCTGTCGGAATTATCAAATCGCAGAAAAGAATAGCACTGATTATGTTCCAGTTTTTGTGATAAGCGCGCTTTGTTTCTTCGCTATTATATATTTTAAAAAAACAATACGTGACATCCCATCAATGAGGCACGTGATTATTTGAGATTCTGTTTCTTGACGTTTCACTGAAAAAATGCTCACTCTCGCATTTGCAGAAAACGTGCGTTTTTTTCGAAAAATAAAACGATATTAGATCGTACAAGCACAATTTGAGAATATAACTTTGCTCTTCGACATTCGAAAATTAAAGTGCCGACGGAAGAAAATTTTGGAAAATTTGTTTTTAAAAAAGATCCAAGACCTTCTCTTCAACTAAATCGAATTACTTTCTTTAAAAAACAAAAGTGGAGTTTTAAATAACAAAGTTTTTAATAACAAAGTTTTAGTCGACGCATAAAAATTTGCAGCGGTATTTTTCGATTAAATCAATCTAAATTTATTACTTCAAAAAACTAGGTTTCTTGATGTGATAAGACAATAATGATTGAAATAAGAAAAATATGATAATTTATGATAAATTAAACAATTTTCTTAAAGCCTAACAATTAGGTTCCTAATCATTTTACAAATCAAATCAGTAATCTATAGTTCAATTTTCAAATGTAATTGAAGAAGAAGAGTTCTAAAATTATCGACAATTGGCGCATATTTTAAAGAATATTTCGGTATCTCCATTTAAAAAAAAAAGCAAACATCTTTCAAATTGAATTTATTTCGAATTCAATTGAATTACTTTAAATTCTTTTTAATTTCTTGGAATACTTTTAAGTTATTTTCTATTCTTTTGAAATCTCTAAAACCCTCGAATTCCTAAATTTCTTGAATATTCTAAATTCCTTGAACTTCCTGGATTCTCTGAATTCCTGAAATTTTCTAAATTCCTCGAATTCCCTTATCTCGATTAAGTTCCTAAATGCCTCCAATTCTTCTAAATTCCTCTGAATCCTTTGCATTATTTTTTTAGTCCTGGGAATTCAGGAGTATACAAGAAATTGACAAGAATTCGAGGAATTTGATGAATTCTGAGGGATTTAAAAGATTTCCTCGAATTCTCCAAATTTCCTGAATTCTCTATATTTCCTAGATTCGTCTAATTTATTCTCTTAACTCCTTGAATTTTTACTATTCCCTAGAATTCAGATTATTTAGAGATTTTCGCGAATTATATGGTTTCAGAGAAATTCAAGGAATTCTTACGATTCAGAGAATTGGTCGGAATTCAGAAGATTTTCTCGAATTCATAAAATATTTCCTCGAATTAGCTGAATTCTTTCATATAATTTAATACTGTTGAATACTTGTGAATTCTACTGAATTCTTTTAAATTATTTTTAATTCTTTTTAATTCTTTTGACTTAACTCATTCTCTGAATTCCTTCAATTCTTCTGAATGCCTTAAATTATTTGGAACTTTTTGAAATTCTGCGAAATCAAGGAAATTTTAAGAGAAATCCACAGAATTTGTAAGAATTCAGACAAATTCCTCGAGATCAGAGAATTCTTTGAACTTCTTCAATAATTTTAATTCCTTCATGCTCTAAAAACTCTAAATTCTTTGAATTCATTTCATTCCCCTGAATTATTATGTTTAGAGAAATTCCTTGAATTCTTCTGAATTATTACATTATATTCGGAAAAAAAGAATAAAAAGAATTCAGACGAATTCCAAGAATTTCACAGAATGTCCTCAAACTTGTTAAATTCTCTGGATTTCTTGAATTTGTTAATTCATTTGATAAATTCATCTAATTCTTCTGAATTAGTATATTATATTATTATATTCGGGAAAATTTCTAAAATTCTCTGAATTCCTAGAAATCTCTGATTTTCTGGAATTCCCTGGATTCTCTGTATTCTCTGAATTCCTTGAAGTTTCTGAATTCCTTAATTCTTTGAATGCAGCGAATTTTCTGAAATCTTCTGTATTCCCTGAACTCTCTGATTTTCCGGAATTCCATGGTTCTCTGAATTCCTTGAATTTCTGAATTTATTAAGTTATTTTGAATTTTTAGGAATTCTACGAAATCAAGGAATTCAGGCGAATTCCAGGAATATGAAGACAAAACAGGGAATTCAGAAGAATTTCTAACATTCTTGAAATAATCTGATTTCCTCAACATTTTCTTAATTATCTTAATTTATTCGCTGAATTCCTTCAATTTTTCAAAATTTTTTAAAATTATTTAAACATTTTTGAAGTTCTATGAAATCAAAGAAATCTGATGAATTCCGGGAATTTAAAAGAAATCAAGAAATTTAGAAAAATACCATGGAATTCATTAAATTCTCTGGATTTTCCTAATTATACAATTTATTCTCTGAATCCCTTCAATTCTCCTAAATTCCCAGAAATCTCTGATTTTCTGGAATTACCTGGATTCTCTCAATTCACGGAACACCGTCAAGTTTCTTAATTTCTTAATTCTCGGAATTTTTTTTCATGTTTATAAATTTTCTTTCTCCAATCTCGGAACTCCTGAAATTCCAAGAAATCTCAACTTCTATCCATTCTTTGAAATTACCTTCAAATTCGTTGCATCATTTAAAAGTTTTCTTGGAATCCAGGAAATTCGAGGAATTCAGATAATTCAAGGGAAATGGCCTGCGATTCCAAGGAACTTAAAATAGTCTCTCGAAAGACTCTTAAAAGCATTTCAATATTCGAGAATAAGTTCTTTCTTTCGAAGAAAAAAAACCTGGAGATATCGGAATTTTCCCTCAATGAAAACTCGAAATCGAGAGCGCCCGCAAACTGTCGGTAAAATCCCAAAACGGAAGGAGTGTCACAAAAAAAAGAAGAAAAAAAGGGCTTAGATACTATACGGATACTCAGCGAGGTACTTTCGAATTAGAGGCGGCAATTGATAGGTGGGTAGTTGGTACGTATTGACAGCGAGCCTCGCCAAATGCGACAACGATCTCACTTCCTTGACGAGAGGTCTCGTCAAATAAATCTGTCGTCTCGCTCCACTGTTGCAGTCCAGCCACACCTCGCGCTTCTCCTTCTTCATTTTCGAGTACATCACATAGTACTCAATCATCTTGATCGGACAGTCAAAAAGCGGCATAATCGTGGCGAATCGGGCAACCGCGTCAAACCGAAATTGTCCCCGATAATGATGAACTCTCACCGACGTTGCACCCTTCGGAATCTGAACAGTCACCGTGAACGTGAATCGTTTGTCCGAGCTGTCGCGAATCAGCCATGATCCAACCGAAGCGCCCTTCACCAGTTCCTGGCTCTGCTTCCAGCTGAGCTCCGGATAATACCAGCCGGTTGTCATCAACATTTTCTTCACCTCGCAGAGCCGAGGCGTCTCCTTGTCCATTAAAATTGTGTCAAAACTCCAGGGACTTGGCATCAGCCACGAGACTGGAGTGCTCGGCGATGTATCTCGACTCTCCAAATTCGATCCATTCATCCCGTAATTATTATCCGGCTGGATAATCCCCCCGCCGTTGAAATTGTTCCAACTTCTGCCACCGCTGCTGGTCGTCTTGGACGAGTTGTCCGAATTAGCAGTAGAGTTCTTCAGCGAGTTGGTCGAGGCGGTGAAATTAATTGTACACTGGCCTAAATTCGCGGGAAGTTGAAGTGTCGCGTTCACCGAGAGCTGGAGGTCAGGATTGGATCCTTGGACCATCATCACTTGCGAGGTGTGACGATTATTCTGACAACAGCAGACCTGACAGACCTGCTGTCGATGGTCCACTGAAGCGCCTGCTGCTACTGCAGCTGCTGCTGCTGCTGCTGCTCGCTGACAAAATTGATGATTTGAACTTGACGAGAATCTTCTCTGGTTGCGCGGACAGGTTGAAAAGCTACTACTCCTCATTCCCGGCAGTTCCTGACAGCCGCTCGGTGTCTGCAGCACCTGCTCTTTGCAGCCAAAACAGCAGCACTCGTTGCTTTCGACTAGGTTCGGACTCGGCAGATCGCGAAGCTCCTCATCGAGGATTGGCGGTGCAAAATCATGAATCTCGTTGGAGAGCTGCTGATTGGTCAGAAAACAGCCCTCGGCGGAGAGCTGAGGCCTCATTTCGGTTGGCGACTGGAACAAGACTCCCGAGTCGATACACTCGACGAGACAACCACCGGACTGAATTCGCGGAGTTGTGATTGTGACACCGCCGCCCGTGTGATCGCCATTTGTGATCATGTGGTACCCGGTTCGCGAGAGTTTCACGTGACTGCTCGCGGACGATGTTTCCCCGTTGAGGGCCGTCGGAGGACACGGCGGGGTATTCCTGGCGAGGTCGAGGAACGACTTGATGCTTGGATTCGGATCACCTGTTTGGAAAATCGGCCCGTTGATGATGGTGGGCGCGTTGATGAAGCAGGAGTTGTTACCGTGGGCGAATCCTCGCGAGAACCCGAATCCGCCGCCGCCACCATAAAAGTCCTGGTAGTCTGTTGTTGACTCGGGCGCCATCAGTCTGTTGCTCTCTTCTTCTTCTTCTTCTTGCTGGGTTGCCGGGTTGCAGCATCCAGGAGCCGGAAACCGGTGCTGGCAGTTCGGGCACATCACCGTCAGCATCTTGGGCGATGGCATTCCCACTTGTCTATCTCAGCATTACCGGCAAATCAGAGTCTGTAACAAGAAACGAAGGAAATCTGAGATAGTGTCCTCGGGTCATTAGACTTCCTACTGTCTCTTGGTAGGTGTTGATTCAGAGGACATTTTTTTATTTTAATTAAGATACTTTAGTTCAAGAGTTCAGAATGCTCGATTTAGGAATAAATTAGGAATAAATGATTTTTAATGAAATTAATATAAAACTGTTTAATTTCCTAAGATTTTAAAGGAAAGTTCAACTTTGAAGCAAAAGAAACGAATTTTTCAAGAAAAAACTGGATCTTGAATCAAATAGCTAAAATTTTTAACACCAAACTAAAAAGTTCATTAATAATGCAAGGAATTAAGAACAAGTCAGGGAATTCTTATGTTTTCAGTCACAAATTTTCCTTGAATTATCTTAATTCTTTTATATCTTTTAATTCTTTCGAATTCTTTAAATCATTATAAAGTCCTTGGGATCTCAAGAATTCAAGAAATTCAGATAATTGAGGGGATTCAACGAATTCAGATAATTGAGAATTCAGGGAAATCGAAGGATTTAAAAATAATATAAATAATTCAAAATAATTCTTCACCCAAAAAATTAATTCTCTACCAATGAAGATGAATGCGACTGAAACTTCAAATTGAGCAAATTGGAATACTATAATATAAATTCAAAGTATTGAAATTATTTGAAAAGTATCAGAATACTAAAATATTTGAAATATTTACCAATAAGTATTTCAAATATTTTAAGAGATTTCACCAAATTGCAAAGACTTCAAAAGTTTTTAAAAAATTTCAGGAAGGAATATAAATTATATTCGCCTTTTTTGGTTGGAATATATAATTATTGTATTTTTCGTTGAGAACTTATCTTTTTTTTTGTTAACAACTAATCTACTTCGTAAAAAATTTTACGATTTGGTTTAAAAGTCATTTTTTTAAATTGAAGATTTTTCATTTTAGTTGTAAAGTCATCTCTTTTGTATGAAATTTAACTTGACAATTCCTCTTCTTCGTTGCAATTGTAAATATTTTATTTAAAATTAATTTACTTGATAGAAGATTCATCATTTCAGTTTAAAATTTGTAAAAAAATTCATCTTTTAGGGTTGGAAATTCAACTATTTGGTTGAAAATAAACTTTTTTTGTTGCAAATTCACATTTTCGGATTAAAAAATCCACTGTTTTTTAGAAAATTCATCCTTTTGGCTTTAAAATTTAAGAATTCGACCAATAAAATTTTTCTTTCTAGACTGAAAAATATCAGCTTTTCATTTTTCTTTGGGAATTTACCTTTTTGGTTAATACTAATTTTTCCATTTTTGCTGATTTTTTTTACTGAAAATTTCACTTTTTCAATTTTGTTTGAATATTAATCTTTTTTAGCAAAAAAATTAAACTATTTAATAATTATTAAAATTAGAAAAGTATGTAGTTTGGTAGAAATTTAATTTTTTAGATCAAAACTTCATCTTTTTACCTTCATTTTCCAGCAAATTTACTTATTTCGTCAAAAATATAACTATTATTCAGAAGATTCGTATTTTATTAAAATTTTTATAAAAATTTCAACAATTTGGTGGATAATTCAAACATTATATTAAAAATTAATTATTTTGGTTGAATTATACTATTTTTTATTTAAATCTCGTTTTGCAATTGACTTTTTTGGTTGAAAATTAGTCTCTTTAGTTGAAAATTGGTTGCTTTTATTGGTGAAAATTAATTGTTTAAATTAAAAATTAATGTTTTTTACGCAGAAATTATTTTATTTTTTATTTTTGTTGGAAAATTAATATGACTTGACTGAAAAATATTTCTTGGTTTACAGTTGAAAAAGTTTATTAAATACTAATTTTTCCGTTTTTGCTGATTTTTTTACTGAAAATTTTACTTTTATAGTTTTGTTTGAATATTAATCTT
>JAAAKG020207036.1:0-22927 GCA_010014905.2 Druon quercuslanigerum | reverse complement strand
TGCGAGGCGGGAATCGAACCCGCAAGCCGACAGAGTGGGTCCAAAGCCTGCGCTTTAGCCCCCACGATCATCGTCCCACTCACCATCCTGTTATTTAATTTTATATTAAAATTAGAAAAAATTTAAGCAAGTTAAAAAAAAAATTCTCTGACATTTCCAGGATTTTCCAGTTATATAAATTTTTTTTAAAATCCAGGTCTTCCGGGTGATTAGACACCCTGATTATAATTTAAATTCAAATTTAGTCCAAAACTTACTTGGACAGTCGAAGTATTTGCATGCGTCGTGGGAAGAATTTCTTCCTCAACAGAAACTTGAGTTTGTTGAACTTGATGTTGCTGTTCTTGCTGCTGTTGTTGCTGCTGCACAGGCTGTTGAAGATGCTTAGTATGTGATGTGTTAATACCATGTCTGCGTTTCATGTGCTTATTATAATTTGGCCAATTAGTAAAATGATGCTGACATTCCAAGCAGCTATAAGGCCTTTCACCAGTATGCTGTCGCCTGTGCGTCTATAAACATAATTTTCCTCATTAATGGCTCCCGAATCTTAATTTATTATCTAATTTATTATCCTAATTATATATTATAAATTTATTATTTATTAATTATATAGTTTATTATTAATCTCGTAACATTTTTAACGTACAATCTTTTATAAATTGAATAAAACTATTTTTGATTAAAAATTAAAAACGTCAAATTGATTTCAACCAAAAAATATGACTTTTCTATCCTAAAAGATGAATTTTTTATGCAAAAGGAGGATTTTTTTTTAATCAGTTGAATTTTCAGGGAGGCGATTGGACAGACGATTCCGTAAAGCTAAAGTAAAGCTAAATATTTTTCCATTTGAAGTAATAAAAACTAAGCTGCAAATCATTTTAAGCAATTTTGAGCGAGAAATGTTAAAAATTAAACGATTACATTTTGTTATAAACTAAGCACTTCTTAAATTAAAAGTTAAATTGATTTCATTTTAAATTGTTTAAAAGTCCTTAAAAAACTTCAAAATTTTGAAATATTTACATGTTGCTTTACATTTATTCATATTTTAAGTTCTTCCGGTTATTTATTCACAACTTCTAAACAACTTTTAAAATTATTCAAATTTTTCCTTAAAAAATTGCTAATCCTGCAAAATAAAAAATATTTTCTTAAAATCTTCCAGATTCATTTATGACAAACTTGGAATTCTTTTTAAATCTCTATAAATATTCTCTTTAAATTATTTTTTCAAAATAAAATTATGTTTAATTTTCCTATTAATCTTAATAAAATGTTTTTATTGTTCTAAAGCCTTTCATAATTCTTTAAAAAAAGTTTAATACAAATAGATAAATATTTAATAAAAATAAATATTTCTAAATATCAGGCAATTGTTATTTTTCTTATTTGAAAACTTTTGAATTTTTACATTTTAGACTAAAAAATATTTTTAATTTAATCAAGTCCTTTAATTATGAATATATTATTTTGAAATTATTTCAAAATAAAATAATTACAGCTTAGACCAAATGGATGAATTTTCAACCAAAAAAATTAATTTCTATCAAAAAAGACGAATTTTCAACTGAAAAAGATAATTTTTCAGCCAAAAATTGAATCATTGAATTTTTAGTCAAAAAATGAATGTTTAATCGAAGAAATTTGTGTTTAATTAATATTAGGAAATATTTAACTGGTATGGTAGTTATATTTTCAGTTGAGAAAAAAAATAATTTTCAACCAAAAAGGAAACAAAAGTTCAATGAAATAGTTCAATTTCAACTAAAATTATAAATCTTTGATCAGAATAGTTGAATTTCAAAACATAAAGATCAATTTTTAACTAAGATTGAAAATTCATCTTATTGGTCAAAAATTAAATTATTTTTGACCAATAAGATGACTTTTCAACAAAAAGTTAGCTAAATTTAAACCCCCGGCCATACCCATAAAAAAATTTCTTTCAAATAGTAAAACATTTTCAATCAAATAGATGTCCCTTTAAAAAAATATTTTTTTCAATAATTTGATTGAAGTTTCACACAAAAAATATTTTTTTAATTTCAATTTTCAATTTCAATTCTCAATTTTTAATTTAAACAAAAAAAATTCCAACGAAAAAATTATTTTTTAATGAAGTTGATGAATTTTTAACTGAATAATAAAACTGTTAATAGAAAAAAACAAAATTGCTATCAAAAGTGATGAATCTTTAAACCGAAAGGACGAATTAAAATAATATATTAGCTTTTTTAACCAAAAAAATTTCAGTAGAACATTCAACACCAAAATACGAATTTTCAACCTAAAAGGACGAATTTACAAAAAATTGTCGAATTCGCCACTAAAAAATCAATTTTTTAATTAAAAAGACAATCATCAGGAGTAAAAAGAAATTTTTTTATTTTCCCTGGTCATTAATATTCAAATACCAGAATTTTAATCTGGTAATATTTTGAACGTACAATCTTTTATGAATTGAATAAAACTATTTCAAATTAAAGTTTAAAAATGTCAAATTTATTTTTTTTCAACAACTACTTTTGAACAAAATATAGTTTAATTCTCAACAAAGTAATTAAATTTGTAACAAAATAGTGCAATTTTTAACTAATTTGTTAAATTTTCAATCAAATATGCTCGTATGTTAAAAAAAAATTAATCATCAACCAAAAAAATTACATTTTTTAGAAAATACTAAAATATTTCAACAAAAAGAAAGATAAAGCTTTAACCTAAAGGGATGAATTTTCTGTTCAAATAGTGTTTTCCTGTCCAAATGTTCAATAAATCAGTTGAATGTTCGACCCAAAAAAATGATTTTTTAACAAACTGCTTGAATTTTCAACGAAATAATAATAGTTTTTACTATATACTAAAATTTCAAACTAAAAAATGACTAAAGTTTAAACAACAACAGTTAATTAAAAAAGATCTGATAAATTCTCAACGTGAATTTACTAGTTGATATTAAAAAAAATGGATTTTCAAACAATAATTTTAAATCAAAGAGTTGAGTTTTCAACAACATAATTCAATTTCAACAAAATAGTCAAATTTTCAAACAAAACGACGAATATAAAAAAACTGTTGAATGTTCAACCTTAAAATATTAATTTCCTATCAAAGAAGAAATTTTAATTAATGTAAAATAAATAATTTGTCTACCAAAGAAGACGAATTTTTAGCTAAAAAATTTGTATTTTAAATATTAAAAAAACTAAGTTTTAACAAAATAGTTAAATTTTCAACCAGAGCAATAAATTTGAAAAAATAATATAAGATAATAATAATAACATAATATAAGAAATTTCAAACAAAAAATATTAAAAATTTTAATCAAAAACAGTTAAATACATCCAGAAAGATGAAATTTCGACAAAATATCTGAATTTCCGAGCAAAAATGATGACTTTTTAAAGAAATTGACGAACTTGGCAATAAAAAACAAAACTTTTTAACTAAAAATATAATCATCAGGAGGAAGCCATGGGAAAAAGAAACGACATTCCCACTCTGTTCTAATATTGCAATAGTAATTAGCTTACCGTTAAAATTCCTTTGAAACGGAAGCATTTTCCACAAAATTCGCAGGTAAAAGGCATTGCCCCTGTGTGTATTCGATGGTGTTCTCGCAGTGTTCCTTTTTCTCTAAAAGTTCTCCCACAAACAGCACACTGATGAGGTTTAGCGCCAGTATGAACAGTCTCATGCTTTTTTAACTGTAGAGGGGTCTTGAAACTAAAAGTAGGCACAGAATTATGAATTGATTTATCAACTTCAAACCTAAAATGAATTATGATATATAACACGGTGTCTACTCAAATGCCGGAAATAATTTCCAGACAATTTGAGGTTTTTTCCAGATATCTCCAGTTTTTTCTAGAAACCATTTTTATCGTACAGAGTCAATTCAAATATTTTGAATGTTTAAAATATAATAATATAATATTATTTTGGTCCTGCCGCTTCAAATTTCAAACTTTTTAAGTAAAATTATTGTATTTTTAATAAGGTAAATAAATTTTTAACAAAATAGTTAAATTTTCAACCTAAAAAATTAATTTTCAACGAAATAGTTGAATTTTTATCTAAAAAATATCAGTTTTCAAACAAAAATTGAATAGTTAAATGAACAGTTACCACAAATAATTTTCAACTCAATTGATGAATCTTTAACTGTAATAGATTAGTTTTTAACGAAAAGGTTAATTTTTTTTAACTAAAATTATGAATATTTAACTGGTATACTTGAATTTTCAAAAAAAAAAAAGATTAATTTACGAACAAATAAATTATTTTTCTAAAAAGAAGACGAATTTTCAAAAAAAATACATTAAATTTCGACTTAAGAGACAAATTTTAAACCAAATAGTGCAATTTTCAACTAAAACAGGTAAATTATCAACAAAAAATGTAATAGTTCAATTTTCAGTTAAAAAACTTAATTTTCAACCAAACTGATGAATTTTCAATTGAAATAAATAATTTTTAACTGGAATAGTTTATTTTTCATTCAAGAAAATAAATTTCTAAAAAAAATACAAAATTTTAACTAAAAAAGAAAAATTGTTTAACCAAAATTGAATAGTTAAATTTTCTGTTACAACATTGATGTTCAACTTAAGGTACGAATTTTCAAATAAAATTATGCATCTTCGACTGAAACAGATGAGTTTTTAACTAAAATTATGAATATTTATTTGGAATACTTGAATTTGCAACCAAAATGATTTATTTTCAAACAAAAAGATTAATTTTCTATCAAAAAAGACGAATTTTCCAAAAAAATACATGAATTTCTAACTAAAAACGACCAATTTATAACCAAAAATGGAATAGTTAAATTTCACGTTAAAAAAATTTATTTTCAACCAAACTGATGAATTTATAACTAAAATGGTGAATCTTCAATTGGAACAGTTACATTTTTAACACAAATATTAGTTTTCAACCAAGAAAGATAAATTGTTAACCAAAAATTGAAAATTTAAATTTTCAGTTATAAAAATTAACTAGAATAATGGAATTTTCAAACAAAAAATTAATTTTCAAATAAGAAGATTAATTTTCTACCAAAAAAGACGATTTTTCTACAGAATGTATGCATTTTCAAGTAAAATAGCTCATTTTTCAAACAAAGAGCTGAACTTTCAACCAAAAAATTAACTTTAACAAAAAAGTTTAACTTTCAACCAAGTAGTTACATTTTAATTTTAAAAAAAATTAATTCTAAACCAAACATATGGTAGTTGATATTTCAACCAAAAAAGATTTTTATTTTTAAATAAAAACAGTTAAAATCAACCAAAAAAAGGCTACTTCTTAACATGAGTTGAATTTTCAACTAAGAACGAGAGAGAAAATTACAAAAACGCTGTTGAATTTTACAGCAAAAAGATGTATTTTCAAGCAAGAAGATTAATTTTTAAAATAAAAAGAACAAATTTTGAACGAAATACACAAATTTTCAAAGAAAAATTATAAATTTGTAACCAAAAACTAGAATAGTTACATTTTCCAATAAAAAAATTGATTTCAAACAACAACAAAAAAACGCGGTTTCAACCATAAAGTTAAATATAGCAATATAAAGCTTTTACAAATGAAAAATCATTGTTACACAATTTTATACTCAAGGTGACCGTTTTAATCAAAGAAAAAAATTCAAGGTCATTTCCCGGTTCGCCAACATTTTTCACGGTCAATAAAATAAAAAAGTTGAACTTACAGCTAAAAATTATCCATTTGAAGCAATAAAAACTGAGCTGTAAATCATCTTAAGCAATGTTATGCTATAGATATCAAAAATTAAGCCAAGACATTTTTTATAAACTGAAAATTTCTTAAATTAGAATTTAAATTATTTTCATTTTAATAACATTAAAAATCCTTAGAAAGCATCCGAATTTTATTTCAGTCTTCAAAAATCTTCATGTTGTTTTTTAGGTTTTCAATTTGTTCATAACTTCTAAAAATTTTGTATAAATATTTGAATTTCTCCTAAAATATTTCATAAATTAAAAAAAATCCTGCAAAATTAAAAATGTTTTCTTAAAAATATTCTAGAATATTTTTTGACAATTTGAAAAATATTTTTAACTATTCTTCTAAAGTTAATTTATTTAAATTTAAAAAAAATCATTTTCAATTTTCGTAAGAATCTTAAGAAAATTTTTTTTATACTTTTGAAGCCTTTCAAAATTGAAAATGGTTTATAAAGTATCAACCAGGCATTCACATTTGTTTCACTACAAAGACTTTCCAATTAAAAATGTTTAATTTTTAACGTTAAAATCTGGAAATTTAAATATTGAACTGGTTCCAAATCAAATTGTAAAATCAATTCTAATATTATTCACTTCTTAATCATTATTGTACAGTTCAATATTAAAAATAATAATATATATTCTGAGTTTAACAACCAAAATTTTTTAAAATCCAAAATTGCCGATTTCAAAACCGTCTAATTTTTAATTTTTCAAGTCTTTAAAATGGCATTTTTTAAATTCTATATTATCGAATTACACATTGTAAACTGAATGATATTATAATTGAAAAATATAACAATTCGACTAATTATGAAAAAAAGTCTGAAAATCAAACTTGAACAGATTTTTTTCTACAAATTTTTAAAACTCCCAGTCAAAAAATAAATTCGCTGTCATTTCTCGGCTTTGAAAAAAAAAGTTCCCTGACATTTTGCCAGATTTTTCCAGGTATATAAAAAATTTCTGACAATTTCAGGTTTTCCAGGTAGAGTAGACACCCTGTATCATTATAGAATTAAAGAACTTACGCTTTGGGACACTGGCTACAATTATAAGGTTTATCAACAGAATGCGTCAGGAAATGTGCTTCCAAATTTCCCTTTTGTATGAAACTTTTACCACACTGATCACAAGTGAAGTTTCTTACGCCCGAATGGATCCGTTTATGCGTTACCAAATTCGGTTTAGTGGAAAATCTGCAATTTTTGTATTTTTAGTCAATAAAACTTAAAAAAAGTTTTATCAAATGTAGGGATCACAGAGCGTTTCAGCAGTTTAAATTTAACTAAAAAAGAGGATTTTTTCAGAAAAAAGGACTTAAAAGTAATCGTGAATCGCTTTTCTAATCGAATATTCGAAAATAGATAACCAGAATTGCAAAAAGTTTATGTTTTCATTGATTTAAATGTATTTTGATCAGTTAAAGAAATATTGCAGCGTAAAATAAATTAAATAAATTATTGTTCACGAAAATAACAAATTGATGAAGGTAACATTGTTACTAAATACGCATATTGTTTATGTATAAAACCAAATTCTTTAAGAAAATGCTATATTTTAATTAATTTTTATGTAAAATCTCCAAATTAATGTTATGTATTTTAATACATAGGTCAAAGTACTAAAAATTGATAAAATTTATATTTAATAATTTTAAACTGAATTAACAGAACCCAAGATGTAAATACTAATATTTTTTGTTGACTTTTTTCTTGAAAATTTATACTTTGGAGTTTAAATTTCAAATGTTTTGTAGAAAAATCGTCTTCTTGGCTTAGAATTCAAACATTTTTCCGACATTTCTTTTCTTTTCTCGAATGAAAAATCTTTTTTGGTTGAAAATTCGTATTTTTGGTTTTAAAATGCATCTCTTTCGGTATAAATTTATTCTCTTTTGTTAAATATGCAATTATTTGGTTGACAATTAATGTGTTCTAGTTTAGGATTTGAATATTTGGTTAAAAGGTCGTCTTTTTTTAACAAATTAATTTTTTATTTAATTAAAAGTAAAGGGGGGAAAAATTAACTATCACAATTTTTGTTGAAAATTCAACTACGGTTCAAAGTTAAAAATATTTTATTAAAATTTATTTTTTTGGTTAAAGATTTATTATTTTAGCTCAATTAAAGGTAAACGAGGTTTTTATTAAAAAATTTAACAGTTTTTGGTACAAATATAAACTATTACATTTTTCGTTGAAAACTGTTTTTTTTTTTTGAAAATTATTTTTTGTTTTCAAAATTAATCTGTTTTGTAGAACTGTTTTATTGAAAATTCAACTTTTTTGCATAAAATTAATTTTCATGGTTGAAAAATCGTTTTTTTAATGAATTCAACAGTTTTTCATTTAACATAAACATATTTTTGGATTTAAATATAAACTATTGCATTTTTCATGTTTTTTGGTTGAAAATTATATTTTTGATTGAAAATTTATATTTTCGGTTTAAAAATTAAACTGGTTTGTACACAATCTCTTTTGGAAAATATTAAATAATTTTTTGTTAAAAATACAACTGGTTGAAAATTAATCTATTTTTTAAAATAAAATCTTTTTGGTTGAAATATAAAATATTACATTTTTTGTTGAAAATCCATCTTTCACGGTTAAAAATTTTATTAAATGGTTAAAAAATCAATTATTTTGTTGAAAAATCAACAATTTGGTTGAAAATTCATGCTTTTTGTTTATAATTAAACTGTTATAGAGAAAATTCGTATTCTGTTTTGAAAATTCAACTATTTTGGAAGAAACTATTTGGTTAAAAATGCATAATTTTTGATTGAAAAACTGTTTTGTTGAAAATTCTTTTTTAAGGTCTTCAAAATACAACAATTGGATTGGAATTTTTTCCTTCACTGAAAAATCTATCTGTTTAGGCTCAAATATTAATTATTACTTTTTTCATTGGGAATTAATCTTTCGTGGTTAAACATTTTATTAATTGCTTGGAAATTTAATTATTTTATTGAATATTTGTATTAGAAATTCAGCCTTTTTGTTTATAATTCAACTGATTTGTAAAAAATGAGTTTTTTTACCTTGAAAATTCTGCCATCAAAAGAAGCTACTTTCTTATAAATTCATATTTTTTGACTGAATATTCGTTTTTATTGGCTTCGAATTACAGATTGGTTCTCATTTTTTTTCTTCACTGAAAAATCTTTTTTGTTGAAAAATAAACTATCAAATTTTTCAATAAAAATTTATTTTTTATGGTTGAAAATTTTATTATTTGCTTGAAAATTTAAGCATTTTCTTAAATAAAATTTTTTTTTTAATTCATCCTTTTTTTGGTAGAATTTCAACTGCTTGGGTAAACTCTATTTAGTTGAACATTCATTTTTTTACAACTGACAATTTTTGTTCAAAAATTCATTTAGCAAAAGATCAACTTAATGGTACAATTAATATGTTTAATTTAGATTTTAGAAAGCTTTTACCAATTTTATTGCAAGTTATTTTTAAATATATTAGTACCATAGATTATTAAATAATACTAAAAACATAATTATCCATTTATTGAGTTTATCTCAAAAGTCCATAAATTTAAATAACTCATTCAAATTTTTATTGAATCTTCTTGTACTTAAAATTTAGTGCATATTTAGGTGAAACTAATGTTGTCACTATATTATATTCAATGCAATACATGAAGTTTCAACGAAAAAAGTTTAATTTTTCAATAAAAAATGGAATAGTTAAATTTTCAGTTAAAAAATAAAAAAAAATAGGATAAATTAGATAAGTTTTCAAACAAAAAGAAAATATACGAAAAAGATACATTTTTAAGAAAAGAGTTTACTTTCTAACCAAGTTTTCTCATTTTCAACCAAAAATATCAACTTACGAATTATATTATGAATATTTAATTGAAATATTTGGATTTTCAACGAAAAAGATGAATTTTTAAATAAGAAGATTAATTTGCAAACAAGAAGATTAAGTTTTACAAAAAAATACGATTTTAAACAAAATACATGAATTTTTAAAGAAATAGATGGAGTTTAAAAAAAGGTTTAATTTGCAATCAAAAATGGAAGTTCAATTTTCAGATAAAAACATACATTTTCCACTAAAAAAAACAAAGAAATTTTCAACGGGAGTGATGATTTTTTAAATAAAATAATGAGTCTCCAACTGGAATAGACGAATTTGAAACTAAAAATTAGTTTAAAAAAGTAAAAGTAGTTTCATTTTCAACCAGAAAGATAAATTTAAAACAAATTATTATTATTTAACCGGAACACTTTAATTGTCAACCAAAAAGATGAATTTTCTACCAAAAAAGACGATTTTCAATACACTGGATGAATTTTCAAAAGAAAAAAAAAAAGAGTAATTTTCAATAGAAAATGAAATAGTTACATTTTTCAGTTAAAAAAATTAATATTTCAACAAAAAAGCAAATAAATTTTCAACCAAAGTACTAAATTTTTGGTTCAAATTACTTTTATTTATTTTGTTACAAGTACTTTTATTTTCATCTAAAAATATGATTTTTTTACTCAAATGATGAATACTTAACTGAAATAGTTAAATTTTTTAACAAGAAGATTATTTTTAAAGCAAGAAGATTAATTTTCTTCCAAAAAGACGATTTTTTTAACAAAATACATGAATTTTTAAAGAAATAGATGGAGTTTAAAAAAAGGTTTAATTTGCAATCAAAAATGGAAGTTCAATTTTCAGATAAAAACATACATTTTCCACTAAAAAAAACAAAGAAATTTTCAACGGGAGTGATGATTTTTTAAATAAAATAATGAGTCTCCAACTGGAATAGACGAATTTGAAACTAAAAATTAGTTTAAAAAAGTAAAAGTAGTTTCATTTTCAACCAGAAAGATAAATTTAAAACAAATTATTATTATTTAACCGGAACACTTTAATTGTCAACCAAAAAGATGAATTTTCTACCAAAAAAGACGATTTTCAATACACTGGATGAATTTTCAAAAGAAAAAAAAAAAGAGTAATTTTCAATAGAAAATGAAATAGTTACATTTTTCAGTTAAAAAAATTAATATTTCAACAAAAAAGCAAATAAATTTTCAACCAAAGTACTAAATTTTTGGTTCAAATTACTTTTATTTATTTTGTTACAAGTACTTTTATTTTCATCTAAAAATATGATTTTTTTACTCAAATGATGAATACTTAACTGAAATAGTTAAATTTTTTAACAAGAAGATTATTTTTAAAGCAAGAAGATTAATTTTCTTCCAAAAAGACGATTTTTTTAACAAAATACATAAATTTTCAACAAAAAAGTTAAATTTCCATCTAAAGAAGACGAATTTACAAACCAAAAGTTGAGAATTTACTAAAAAAGATTATTTTTCAACCAAAAATTAAATAGTTCAACTTTTAGTTCAAAAAAATTAATTTTTCATCCATTTTTAACCAAAATGATGAATCTTAAACTGAAATATTTATATTTTCAGCCAAAAATATGAATTTTCTACTAAGAAAGAGTTTTCAGACACAAAAAAGAGAAAAATTGGAAACAAACTTCAAAAATTACTTCAAAAATATATGAATTTTCGACTAAAACCGATAATTTTCAACCAAAAGTAAATACGTGTTAAATCTTTAGTTAAAAAATTAATTTTTAAGAATTAAATGAATTCTCAACAATATGGTCAAATAAAGTAATATAAAGTTACTTTTACAGATATGGAATCATTTTTATTCCAATTAAAAACAAATTAAGCACATTCTCAAAAAGTTGCCAGACTTAAAAAAAAAATCCTGAAATTTCCCGGTTTTTCCAGGCCTATAAAACTTCCCTGCCATTTTCAGGTTTTCCAGATATTCCATGTAGAGTAAACAGCCTGATTTTTTCAATTTAAGGCTTAAAATGGGGTATTATGTTGAAAAAAAACAAGCAACAGACTGTGATCCCTGCAAGTATTTCTCATATATCTTATTTAAATTATATTCCCAATTTACCTCTTGTCGCACTGATCACACTGAAATCGATTTTTCATATTTTCTGGCAAATGGCACCGACTGTGAATGTACAACGCACTTTGCTGCCTAAAAGATTTTCCACAAGTTTGACACACGTGCGGACGCTCTTGACTGTGAATTGCTTTGTGAGAATCTAATACTTTTTTATGGACAAATGATTTACCACAATCCTCGCATCTGTAACAGAAAGAAAGAGAAAAAAAATAACTCGCCCAAAAAAGACAACAAATCTCAGTGTGGAAAATTACCAACTATTTAGATGAATTTAACTTGAAATTGGTGTTAAAAGCTAATAAATTTTGAAATATATATATATTTTATCTTAGATCGCGATGAAAGATGTGATGAGCTAAGAAATATTGTCGTCGGTTATATCGGTTTACTTACTTAAATTTAGATTTAGTTCGGTGCCTCTTCACATGGGTTATAAATCCATAATACTTGTCATAAACTTTACAGCATTGAACACACATGTACTTCGCCTGCTGATTATGTATCAGTTCGTGATGAGTCTGCAATGTTTCTAAGCTTGGCAACTTCTCATTGCAATCCGTGCACAACCATGGATACCTATCTAATCCTTCCCCCCTTTGTCGACCAGGTTTATGTGGTTCTGCAGCACGAGCCTCTATCATTTCCATATCGGATTCCGTACCTACAAAATGTCCCAATTTCGTTATAAACTTCATCTCACCAATACTCGATGAGACTTGCTAAACTCCAACTCGCTTACAGGGTGGCCGTTTTTATCCAAGGAACAAAAATTCTCGGTCATTTCCCAAAGCTGAATTTTTATTAATAAATAAACAATTCATTCAAGATAAATTATTTAATGTATTTATGTATCAGTAATTAAAAGGAAAAAATCCTAATTTTATTAATAAAGAAATACAAATAATATATTACTAGATTTATTTATTAAATTTAATATGAAAAATAATAATAATGAAGATCTAAGAGTTTGAATTTAAAAAACATAAGTGCAACTACTGAATTTTAAACTTTTAAAATTAACGTTTAAACGTTTTTTACTTCAAAATTTTTGTGGTCAAATGCTCAATAATTTACAGGTATAAAATACTAACACTTTTCAATTGAAGAATTTTAGGTAAAAATATTAAATTGAAATTTAAAGTGGCCAAATTTAGAATTTCGAACTTTTATAAACAATAGAGTTTAAATATTCGGATTCAGGTCCAAAAATATAAATTCACTTTATCATGTTCAAGACTCTAAATTAGAAAATCAGTCAATAAACTTTAAAAAAATTTAAATTATATTACTTTAATGCTTTTTTACGTAGAAACATTAAAAATTGAAAAATTCATGTTTCTTTAACGGAACACTTCTTAAATTAGAATTGAACTTTTTCTCCGCTTTTTAGGAAGTCCTGCAAATTTAAAAATATTTCCTTGAAATTTTGATGTATAAATAACAATTGAACAGTTATTATTCGTAGAAGAAATTTGAGCAATTTTAAGAGATATTTAGAAGTTTTGAAAAGATTCAAAATTAATTTAAAGCTTAAACTTAAATTTATAATCTTTTCAAGGATTTTGAAAGACTTAAAAAGAATAAAAACATTTCCTTAGAATTCCTAGGAAAATTGAGAATGATTTTTAATTTTAAAAAGTATTTTAAGAGACTATTTAAAAAGGTTTTAAAAGATTGACAAAATTGTTTAAAAAGAATCTGGAATATTTTAAGGAAATTTTTTTAAATTTGCATGATAATTTTGAGTCTTTTCAAAACTTCTAAATATCTCTTACAATAACTCCACATTTGTCTCCAAATGATAAGTGTTTAATTGTTATTTATACATAAAAATTTAACAATTTCACTTGGAAATTAAACATTTTTTGTTAAAAGCTGAAAATTCTTCAATTTTGAACGTATTTAAAATCGTTTTATCAAATCAATCATTGTTCAGTTTTTGATACTTAAAATACAGATCCATTTAAAAAATGATTCATTTATTTATATTTACAGTTGATAAAATAAAAATGTTATTCATAAAAATTTTTTAACTTAAAACGGTTTTAATTTTGAACTGTTCAAGTCTTCAAGACAGCATTTTCAAATTCTTTGAATTAAAAATCTAAGCTTAAGGATAATTTTGTGAGTAAAAGATTTCCAAATATATTTTCTTTTTACTTTTATAAATTATAGAGTTCAAAGATTCAGTTCCAAAAATATAAATCGACGTAATTATTTTCAATACCCTAAATTGAAGGATCAATCAAAAATTTAAAAAATAAGTACTATATAATTTTAGGCAATTTTTAACTAGAAAAATTAAAAATCGAAAGATTAATATTTTTTATAAGCTGAACAGTTCTTGCATTAAAAGTTAAATTATTTTTTTATTTTAAATAGTTAAAAAATCCTTTAAATGGTTAAAAATTTTATTTCAAAATCTTTAAACACTTACATATTGTTTCACAGTTTTTTTAATTTTTAATTATTCCTTAAAATTTTTTAGAACTTCTAAAAATCTTTTAAAATGATTCAAATTTTTACTAAAATTTTTCCTAACAATTTCTTTAAAATCCTGCCAAATTAAATAAATTTAGGTAAAATCATCCTCATTCATTTTTGATAATTTTGTAAATCTTTGTAAATCTTTTTAAATATTCTTTTAAAACTAATTTTTCGAAATAAAAAATCATCTTCGATTATTATTCACTAAAAATTTTTTTAGCAAAAATCTTCAATTTTAAACGCCTCTAATTTTTCACTGTTTAAGTCTTTAAAATTGCATTGTCAAATTCTTTAAATTAACATTTACGCTTAAAATTTAAAATGGAAAATTTTTAAAGTGAAATATTTTCGAATTGAGAATTCTGAACTGAATGATATCATAATTGAAAAAAGCAAAATTTAGCTAATTATAAAAAAAAACGCTGAAATCAAAGTTCGACGCATTTTTTTTGTTAGAAATCTGTAAAATTCCCGGTTAAAAAATACATTCACTGTCATTTCCTGATTTTTTCTAGTCTCATAAAATTCCCAGTAATTTCCCGGGTTCCCTATCCAGCAGCCACTCTGGTTTTTATTTCTAACAAGGAAAAATGCAAATATGAATTTTATTACATACTACCAATTTTTTAATATTATGTTTAAAAATGTTGTGACAATAATTAATAATTTCGAATTGAAGGCTTCTGAAATTAAAAAAAAAATTATTAAACGATTTTGGGCAATTAAATAAGGAAAAGGAATTAAATTGTACAATTTCTAAATCGAAGCAATGCAAATTAAACAATTTTATTTTGAATTAAAGAATTAAACTCTAAATTCAAAGGTATTAAGATTTGAGAATTCAATATTGAAAACTGCATTGAATCTTTCAAATTCAAAGCTTATAAAATTCTAGAATTTCAAACATAACGGAATTATAATTTGACATTGAAGCTAATTAGAATTTTTTTTAGAAAATCAAAGAATGAATTAAAAACTAAATAGTAATTTAAAATGGGAAACCATAAAAATAAGACACAATTAAACAATCAAACCCTTTAAAATTTCAATAATTTTAATTAAGTTTAAATTATTTAATAACTAATAATTTTTAAATTGCTAATTAAAATTTTACAAATTGAGCCAATTACATTTTAGATGCAAAAACTTCCTTTAGAACTATTATTCACTCTTGAAATTTTCCAATAAAATATTTTTCAATTTGAAATGAAATTATTTAATTTAAATTTTCAATTTCAATTATTTCAATTCAAAATCATTGAGCAAATTTTTTTTCATGAAATTAATTAACCTTAAATCATATACATAAAAAACAGAATGAGGAAATTTTTTTGTCCAATAAAGGAAAACACAGAAATGCTTTTTATTACACTAGCAGTAAATGTACGTACGCAAATCGCGCATTCATGTCTCTGAATATCTATTTACTAACATGAAAATATTCCAATTTAAACATTCATAATTAAACCAATTAAAATTTTTTTTTTATATTTTTGAAACAATAATTTATCATTCATAATTTCGATTTGCAATAATTTAAGATTAAAATTTCGAAAATATGACTTTGTTAAAACGTTAAAAAATGAATCTTTAAAGACTAATTTTGGAAATTGCGTCTTTCATATTTCAGAGGAATTGAAATTGTATTTTTCATAATTAAAAGCGTTAAAAATTAAATAATTCAAGATTGAAAACTTTTAAATTTGAATAATTTTGAATTCAAAGCGATTAAAATTTGACAATTTAATACTGAAAACTAAATTTAATTTTTCAAAGTCAAAGCTTCTGAAATTATAGAATTTAAAATTGTTATTACATAATAAAATTATAAGTTAACATTAAAGCTGTTTAGACCACTTTTTCTAAAATGCAAAAAAAATTGAATTATTCTAAAAAATTATCAAAATAAATAGTAAAACGTTAAAACTTAAAAGAATGCAAACATTATTCAAAACTGAGAAAATTTATAGAGACAAAAAATTGCGATATTAAAACTTTTTTATAATCTAACCCTTTAAAATTTCAATTATTTGAAGTAAATTTATATCGCTTAAGAATTAATTATTTTTAAATTGCTAATAATACTTTCCAAAATTCAACCAATTGTATTTTAATTTTTAATTTTAATCTTTTTTTACCTTAAACTCAATTTTTAACTTTATCATTAAAAATCTTTCTTTGGAATCTTTCATAAACGGAATAAAACAGTATTTCAGATACAAATTAAATTTTTTTTATTTATTAATTTATTTTAAACAAAAAAATATCTTTTCTACTATAAAATAAGGGTTTTTAACAAATTATTTGAATTTTCAATCTACGAAAATGCATTCCCAACAAAAAATGTGGCATAGATTATAATTCAAACAAAAATGATGAAATTCATACCAAATAGAAGAATAATGTTAAAGCTAAAAGACGAATTTTCAACAAATAAAGATTTTTCACTCAAAAAATAAATAAACTTTTATATAAATCGTTGAACCTTCTAATCAAAAGGCGACTTTTCTCTCCAAAAATTAAATTCGCAAACAAAAATGTCTTTTCACTAAAAAAGTAATTTTACACGAAACTGATGCATTTTTAGCCAATAAAAATGAAATTTCAAACCAAGAAAATTATTTTTTTACCAAAAAAGGAGACTTTTCAACTAAAAAATACCAATCTTTAAAAAACGGAAAATCTACATTTTCAGTTAAAAAATTGATAGTAAATAAAAAAAGGCTTTTCCATCTACTAAACCGTTAAATTTTAAACCAAAGACTTCAATAAAAATTTTTTTAACAATGTAGTTTTCTTTTTATCCAAGTAGTTGAATTTTCAATAAAAAATATTAATTTTCAACGAAATAGTTGAAAATTTAATCAAAGAGATAAATTTTCAACTAAAAATATCAATCCTCGAAAAAATGCCTTTTTAGCAAAGTGATTAAACCAAATATTTCAAAGAAAATAGGCGAATACTTAAGCAAAGAAGAATAATTTTTAACCAAAAAGAAATAGTTGAATTTTCATCCAAAAACGATTCCAGGTGACGTTGCAAGATCAAAATATGTGTATACGAAAAAAATTGAATTTTCCGTCTAAGAAGTCGAATTTTTAACCAAAAAGGATAAAAAAATTAAAAAAAAAAATAAATTTCTTTTAAAACAGACGAATTTCTATCAATTTTTTTTAAATAGTTGAATTTGCACCCAAAAAAAATTGCAGTTGACTCTTCAAGATCAGCATATAAATTTTTTATTAAGAAAATAAGTGCCTATAAAAAAAATTGAATTTTCAATTTTAAATAACGAATTTTTTCTAACAAAAAGGATGAATTTTTAACGAAAATAGTTGAATTCTCCACCAAATAGTTGCATTTTTATCCAAGAAAGGTGAAATTTTTACTAAAACAGATGAATTTTTAATAAAAAATTTGCAACAAAACAGAATTTTAAACAAAAAAGTATTATTCCAGTTCACTTTTCAACACGAAAATAAGAATTATAAACAATAAATTAATTTTCTGCTAAATATTAGAACTTTCAACCAAAATGTATGAGTTTTTTAAAAGATTCTTAAATTTTCAACCAAACAGTTACATTTTTGTCCCAAAAAATGAAAATTCTACTAAAATAGGTGGATTTTTATACCAAAAACACAAATATTAAAAAAACAAGAGTTGAACTTTCATCCAAAAATATTTCAATTGATTTTTCAACACAAAAATACGAATTTTCAACAAAAAGTAAATTTTCTAAGAAATAGGTGAATTTTCAACAAAACAGTTGCATTTTTATCCAACAAAGATGCAAAATTTCTGTTAAAAAATATGAAATTTTAAATAAACAAGATAAATTTTCAAACAAGTTTTTATCCAAAAAAGAGTTCCGTTGAATTATCAGCAACAAAATATGAATTTTAAACAAAAGGAATAATGTTACAATTATAACTTTTCAACCAAAAAAAAAATGAATTTTTCATCCAAAAAGCCGAATGTTCAACAAAACAGTGAAATATCCAACTCAAAAATATTAATTTTTAAACTAAATATTTGAATTTTCAATACAAAAATAGAATTTTTAAAAAAATAGTTAAATTTTTAACAAAAAAGTTCATTCCATAAGTTACATTCCATAGTTACATTTTCCTTAAAAATAGTTGAATTTTCTAAAAACAAATTAAAATTTTCTACCAAAAAATATTACTAATTTCCAACCCAAAAATATGAATTTTCAACCAAAAAGTCAATTTTCAAACCAATAATTAAATTTTCTAGTAAAATAGTTGACTTTTAGAACAATAAGTTAAGTTTTCTGAAAAAAACTGAGTTTTCTACAAAAAAGGTAACTTTCAATCAATTAGTTGAATTTTAATCCAAAATACTTTAATTTTCCACAAAAAAATCTAGTTTTCAACAAAATAGTTGAATTTTTAACAACAAAAAATTCATTTGCAACCAGATATTTTAATTTTCTATCAAATTGTTGAATTTGCAAACCAAAAAGACAAATTTGGTACAAAAAAGTTGAGTTTGCAATAAAAAAGTGAATTTTCATCAAAAATATTAAAATTTTCAACACAAAAAACGAATTTTCAATAAAACAAGTTCATTTTCTACCAAATCGTTAAATATATAAGCCAAAAAGATGAATTTTCTAAAAACAGTCGAATTTTCAATTCAAACATATATATTTTCAACCCAATAGTTAGTTTTTCAAACAAAATAGTTGAATGTTCACAAAAAAAGAATTTTCTACAAAGGAATTAAATTTCGAACCAAATAGATGAATGTTCGAAAAGCAAATAGTAAGTTTTTACAAAAAAGTTCATTTTCAACTAAATAGTTGAATTTTGAAGTCAAAATTACTTTTTTCATCTCCAACATAGAAATTCCAATCAGAAATGTTCCATTTCCAACAAAAACGTTTATTTTCAATCCGAAAGAATGAATTTTCTATAAAAAACAATTCACTTTTTTTACCACAAACGATGTTTTTAATAAAAAGAATGACCTTTTAACCAAAATATTAAAATGTTCTTATTGAGTTCTATTAATTCAGTTCGAATTTAAGCATGAAAAAGAAGAAAAAAAAGGGGGACAAATTCCTTGAAAATAGGGAAAAAATAAGAATTATTTTGAAACTATGAGAAAAGAGGGACATATGCAAAACTGTCTACAGTCTGATATTAAATACAATTTTCATATCACAAATTACTATAAATTTTCTACAAAGTTTAATTAAAGTTCCCCCTTTTTTTAAAGATAAAATCTAAAATGAGATGGATTAAAGTGTCTTAAAAAGAAACTAACGTGTGTATGGCAGACCTGAATTTATATTTAAAAAATCGCTTCCAATCTTTTCTTAAATTTTCTAGCTTCACTAACCTGTCATATAATTATCTGGAATTTTAGCATTCAACTTCGCATCGAGTTCATTCAGCTCTTCATCTAAGTCCGAGGTCAATCCTAACTCAAGGTCCTCCATCTTTTGTGTTTGACTCCTCTTTCTGACTTTTTTTTTTGGTTGCTTAGGCGGATTCTTTTTCACCACACTCTTGCATTTCTTATTCTTTCCCTCTTCTTGAATTTCTTCAATTGCAGAATACCGCATACATTTAACATCTGTACTTTCATCGGTAAATAAAGTATCGTTAATTTCAACTGTGTCGGAGATTTCAACACTTGTGGCAATGTCAACGGAGTTACTAATGTCGACATTGTTATCAACTGTGACTGCATTACTAATATAATTAGAATTTGATAAATTGCAATCGACAATTCCTTCGACTTGGGAATTTTCGACTTTAGGGAATGCCACTGTTTTATCGATGTACTCGATATTCGTTTCGACAGAATGAGGCTCTACTTTTGGGTTGATAATAAGCAACTGGCGAAGAGATGTTTGTGCTTGATTCGTTTTTTCGTAAAAATCGCTACATTGATTCAATAGTAGGCAGCAGTCTATGCATATTGATAATGGCAACCCGTCTGTTATCAAAATCTAGAAAAAAATGGTTAAAATGATTGTATCAATAAGCCATTTGTAAATAAAAGGCGAAATTAAATTCTCAGGGTGTCTACTCAAATCTTGGAAAAAAAATCCCTGGAAATTCCAGGTTTTTTCCAGGTATCTCAAGCTTTTTCCTGGTATTTTATTTTATAGCAATTTAATTAATATTACGAGACATTCTTCAATATTTTAGCACAATAGATTTAATAAATAATTAAATAATGCTAAAAACATAATTAATCATTTCTCGAATTTGTCTCTAAAATACATGAATTTGAATAAAAATTCAAACACATTTTCATTTTATATGTGAGTACTATATTAAAAATGAACTTAAACCGCTTCAAATTCCTAACTTTCCACGTAGAAATTTGAATTTTCAAAAAGATACATAAATTTTTATACAAATAGTTGAATTTTCAACCAAAAGGATTAATTTTCTACCAAAAAGACGATTTTTCCAAAAAATACAATAATTCTCAATAAAAGAGTTGAATTTTCAACTGAAAAAGATCCATTTTTAAACAAATAGACGAATTATGAACTGAAAACTATCACTTTTCAACCAAAAACGGAATAGCTCAATTTTCAGTTAAAAAAAATTGTTCGTACACAAAAAAAAAGCAGATTTATTTTTTAAACAAATTTAATTTAACCTTCACCAAATAGTTTTATTTTCAACCAAAAAGATGAATTAATTACTAAAATGATCAATAGTTAATTGCAATACTTGAATTTATAAGCAAAAAAAATGGATTTTTTTAACGAGACGAGTAATTTTCAAACAGGAAAATTAATTTTCTAGCTTTAACTAAAAAGTTTAATTTTCAACCAAACTAAATAATTTTTAACGAAACTGATCAATCATATATCTCGAATAAATGAATTTAAAACAAAAAGATGAGTTTTTGAGATAATATTTCAATTTTGAACAAAGTAGTTTTATTTTTAACCAACAGGATTAATTTTCTACTATTTTAGACCATGTACAGAAAAAAACTACAGTCAAAATTAAAAATACATGAATGTTCAAGCAAATATTTGCATTATCTTACAAATAAAACAATTTTTCAACCAAATAGTTAAATTTTAAACCAAAAAAATATCCATTTTCAAACAAAAATGGAATAAAAGAATTTTTTTTATCAACGAATACATCATATTGATAAACGAAAATTAAAAAGATAAATTGTCAAATAACAATTGAATAGATACATTTTCTATTAAAAAATGCATTTTCAACCAAAGCTACGAATTTTCAACTAAAATAATGATTCGTCAACTTTAATAGTTTAATTTGTAACCAAAAACATGAATTTTGAAATAAATTTATGAGCCTTTCACTAGAACCATTAAATTTCCCATAAAAAGAATTATTTTCAGCCCAGAAAATTAATTTATAACAAAAGGTCAAAATTTTCAATACCAAAAAAACAAGAAACAAATTTTTAACAAAATAGTTCAAATTGCACTTGGAATAAACCTACTAAACTGAACTTTTAGTCAAAAAATTGATTTAAAAAAAAGATCGTCTAATTCCATTTAATATTGCAATTTAAAAAAAACTACGCTCTTGAAAAAATTCCCTGACATTTCCAGGTTTCTCTAGGTATACAAAAATTCTCTGAAAATGCCAGGTTTTCCAGTCAGGGTAGACACCGTGATTCAGATTCACTTCCAAAAATATAAATCTACGTTATTATTTTCAATGCTCTCAATTGAAGAATCAATCAATGCATTCAAAAATTTTCAAAATTATATAGTTTTAAGCTAGAAACATTAAAAATAGAACGGTTAGATTTTTTTAATAAACTGAATACTTCTTATATTAAAAGTAATTGTTTTTTTAAATAGTTTAAAAATCCTTAAAATTCTTAAAAATTTTATTTCCAAATCTTGACACACTTTACCTGTTGTTTGAGATTTTTCAAATTTTTAATTATTTAAACACTTTTTTCAGAGCTTCTAAGCATCTGTTAAAATTAGTCGAAATTTTTGTTAAAATTTTTCTCTACGAATTTTTTTCAAATCCTGTAAAATTAAAAAAATTCCTTAAAATCCTCCAAATTAATTTTTAATAATTATGAAAATCTTTTTAAACATTCTCTTTAAATTAATTTTTCGAAATAAAAATCATTTTCAATTTTTCTGTAAAATATTTTTTATTCTTCTAAAGCCTTTCAGAATTCTTTTTTTTCGTTTTTTTTTTTCATTTTCTTGATTGAAAAATTTCTAATTGAATGGTTTAAAAATGGAATATTTTAGACTGAAATAATATTTTTAATTTAATAAAATCCTTTCATTTCGAATTGTTTTGTAAAATCAATTACTATTTACTGTTTAAATCTTTAAGTTTAGTTCAATTTTAAGAATCATTAATTAATTCATATTCACATTTGATAAACTAAAAATGTTTTTTTATAAAAAATCTTCTATTCGAATGATTCGATGAACAAAGTAGTTTTATTTTTAACCAACAGGATAATTTTCTACTATTTTAGACCATGCAGACAAAGAAATTAAAGTCAAAATTAAAAATACATAAATGTTCAACAAAATATTTGCATTATCAAATACAAATGAAAACAAATTTTTAAACAAACAGTTAAATTTCAATCAAAAAAAAAATCCATTTTCAAACAAAAATGGAAAAGAAGAATCGTTTTTATTAACGAAGACGAATTTTATTGAAAATAAATGAATTTTATATTAAA